>KN716731.1:57773-73096 GCA_000816705.1 Dictyocaulus viviparus | reverse complement strand
GTTCATCGATCTAAAGAAAGCTTTTGATTCTGTCGAGACAGAAGCGGTTATGGAAGCCTCTGTCTCACGTTCATCGATCTAAAGAAAGCTTTTGATTCTGTAGAGACAGAAGCGGTTATGGAAGCGTTGACAAATCAAGCGCTTCCAACTCCGTATATCAAGATTCTTCGTGAGCTATATAGAAACTTCACTACCAAAATTACCCCGTTCTATAAAGACATCATCATTAACGTAAAAAGAGGGGTTTGACAAGGCGATACTATTTCGCCAAAGTTGTTCACAGCCACTCTTGAGAACATCATGCGAAAATTGGAATGGGACGAAATGGGAGTGAAAATCGACGGTCGACAACTCCACCATCTTCGCTTCGCCGATGACATCGTATTCATTACACCAAACATCGAGCAAGCGAAACAAATGTTAGCCTACTTCGACAGTGTTTGTGGAAAAATTGGCCTCAAGTTAAACCTTCAGGAAACGATGTTTATGAAGAACGGACACGTTACTGATACCCCATTTACCCTCAACGGAAAGAATATCTCTGAGTGCTCAAGTTATGTGTACCTAGGTCGTAAAATCAAGATGATAAACGACTTAAGATCAGAGAAAATCAGAAAATCAAATCAGGGACGCAGCCGTGCACGCCAAGCTTTCGAAAATTAGGTGGGCGGGACACGTGATGCGCATGGATGATGACCGGTGGACACGAGCTGTAAGTGATTGGATCCCACTGGACATTAAACGCACTGCAGGAATACCACCGGCACATGGTGTAACCTCTTCACCAAGGCACTAGAAGGGGATTATGATGCTCAACGAATCCCTAGAGCGAAAAGAACTCGCTGGACTACCCTCGTGCGCGGTAGGGAAAAATGGAAGTTTTAGTGGTGCCCGCTCGAGTTAGTCGATGATCAACGGGAATCCAGGTAAGTTGATAATTTCGGATTAAATCGATGCCCAATTCCTTACCGTCAATTTTGTTTATTTTTTATCAACTATGATAAGTTATGATGGTACTAATAGACTTCGATAATACTACAAGAAAACTGATTGAAATACCGCACGCCATAAGTATAGAGATGATGACAGAGAGAGAGAGACATAAATTGATGACAACTGGATAACAAAACTTTAGTATAGGAAGGACGATGAAGCATCAAAAGAACCATCATTAGTAAATCTTGAACACTGCTCTTGTAATGTTACTTCTCCACTTGGACAGCAAGTCTTCACTAGAAGTGCTGGCCTCAGTTTACTTTTATTCAAGCCATTAAAAATATCTTTGTAATACAGTACGTTTCTTCGTTTTTCTATCAATGAAAGAAATAAGTGAGGAGAGTTGCATGCTCATAGACGTTATTCAAAAGAATTTCCACGGAATAGACATTTTGCAGACAAAGATCCTATCAAACAATTAGCTACGATGTGGCACTAAAAGATGAACACAAGCAATTTGATTTAAAAAAAAACCACGTAGCAGTAGCTATTTCCTACGTATGGCGAGCTGTGAGAGGCACACATCCTCGACGATTTTTGAACACCAAAAGCACTCCTTCGGTACGGTAAATGTGTGAATATTCACACAGAAAAACACCCCTTAGGATAAAGATCTTTTTTCCATTCTCACCGTGAAGACGTATTATTAAATTAACATGTTGCCTAAAGAAGTAACTAATTAACATTAATTTGTAAATCAGAGAAATGAGTAGAGCCCTTACGACGGTCGCGCCTCTTTGATCGATCGATACCAAGCCAAGTATGTGAAAACACCTACTAGTCACAACCAGACAATTGACACAACACTCCATTTCACTTATGACCCCAAGTTACATGAGTCCTACTATTCATCACGCCTTTAGGCCTTATACAAATTTTTCTTCTATTGAGGTCTCATTCATTATTACTGTTTGTACATTCAAAGCTAATAAAGCTAATATAATTACATCTTATGTTTGATCACAATATTGTTTGTTCACATTCTTCAACCCAATCCATTATATAGCAGCTAAGTCCGATAATGTTCTATTGTTTTCATTGTCCGTTATTGTTTATAATTGTATTATTATGTTTTTATGATGACGCAGTGGTGGAATTACCACTGTGACACGCCGGCCCGAATCAGTTTGCGAACGTCTATCAGGCCTACCAAGCCCTCCATCCCTCCGTAGTCGATATATTGGTGCCAGAATAATTTGTGTAAAATAACTACACTGACCTGGTGAAAGAGTGCTCAATTCAAGTAACTGTATAGACCAGCCACTCATTCAACCACCTTCACGACATTACGTTCAACACAAATGCGTAGACGAATCCTTCCACAAGGGGTTGATCAACCCAAAAGCTTATCTTATTTTATCTTATGGCAGATTTCCTTTTCAAAGACTTAATCGTACCTCTCAAAAACGTTTCAAGGAGATATTCATCATCCCATTGAAGTTAGCTCATAGTAAACTTATGAAAACAGTTTTGATAGAAGCAAAGCCTCATTACTTGAAACCTCCTCCTAATCCACAATGCCTGGCAGAGGCCTGTTGACCTATCAATCTCCTAACCATTCATTCCGTAAGATACAATACCGCCGCATTAGCTTATTTTCGTCACCACGTCAAAACAAAGTTGTTATTCTCAGCTAATACTCACCAAGTTCATGAAAACGCACTGGAGTATTCCGCAGAAAAGTTTTTAACAATCGGTATATGCCAAAGTGTCAAATTATGGACGATCGACTAATATTAATATAGAGCAGGAAAAAAAATTAGGAGCAGGAATAAAAAAAGAAAAATTAGGAACTGTAAAAACGAAACGATACTGAAACTAATAGAACACTCGACTGCAGAATACATCATGTTTATTTCGTGGAAATTCTTTTCAAGATTTTCCATGAACATAGGAATCTCACGGTAGTACGAACCATTATGTCATCGCTCGCGAAAAGGAGACAGGTCGTGTATGACAAAGATATTTTCGTAAACAACCGTTTCTTACATGACTGATATATAAGAGAAGGCGACATCATGACTCTATCTAGCAACAGCACTGCCAACTTCCTTGAGTTGAAAATCACAGACTACATGAACTTGTCATGAGCCATATGACATATTACCTTCAAAATCAGAAAATACTTTATTTTCGAAAGACATAGTACACAGTCATCTCACTTATAATGACCAAAATTATCTGCTTAACTACTACCAATATGCTTGTTATATGTACTCTTAGAGGATATTCACAAATATTATGTTGATTGTTTCTACCTTCTATCGACAACGAAAAAACATTTGAGAACGTCTAAACGGATGCAATCCCATCAGTATTCGCCAATCAAGTCGAGGATCCGTCCTGCATACAAACACTAGCTGTTTGCTACTGAAATTGTTTACATCGGTTTTTTTTACCAGACGTTTACCGTATCTATTTAATAAAAGGTAACGACAAGGTGACATATTGGTAAACGAATGCACTATCGCACTGCGATGGTGAGTTTTTGTCAAATCTTCGTATTTGTTGACGACACCATCATTATTTGGAGAAGCACTAGTGATGCAGAGACAATGTTTAAGAACGTAGTATGGCGGAAAAGGTAATTACGCGGCGTACAAACGGTACAAAAACCTATTTCATGGGAAATTCATGACGTGAAGGCCAAAAAATGGGCTAGATGTGTCTCCAATTACACAAATTATTTTATAGGTGTATCATGTTTGTTCATTGAACACTGAGAACAACATGAAAGAGAAACTCGACAAAAAAGAAAATTAGCATAGACCCTAATCGGATCTCTTGCGGAAGCCAGCGACCCAAATGACATACGAGAACTGCTGGTCTACCTCCTTGATTTAACACTCTTCCCTGCTCTCCGCTACATGGTCGAGAAGGGACTGATACTTTGACGGTGTCGAGGAAATTACGTGCCATGCAGGTAGGATCACACTAATATCCTTCCAAAATGCAATTGGCTCTAACAACGTATATATGAAATTTGCAATCAATGGAATATGAAATTAATGAAATACATCCCATTCTCAAAAACGAGGACAATACACTTCGATGGTGAAACAGACATAAGCTGATCACAGCTACAGAGAAGACTTTAAGGAATGCAACTGCCCACTTGTGTAACCATCTGAATAATAGGCGGACGACTTCTTGTGTAACTTTAACTATCTGCATTAGAAGATGGATACAAAACTAGAATAAAGAGTGGCCATTTGTGCACTTCACAATGTTCAAGGATCACTGCCATAGACACTGCGCAAAAAAAACCAAAGTAATGTGAGATGAGGCCTTCTTACTTTTGAAGATTAGCTATCCAAGTAAATAAAGAAAATTACATCTGAAAATAACATGTCCATGATGAGGTGAAATTCCATCCCAAAACGTCTTACGAAGCGAAACCAGTGAGTTCTATTTTTGTTTTAAAATTTCAGAAACTAACAATCGTAACTTGATTCGAAACGAGAATCCTCCAAATTGAAAACTTGGCAGGACTTGTGTCACCTCCATTTTTCAGTAGAAAGAGCTTGATTATGCTTATTATATTATTATTACTATTATCCTTTGGTTCTCCTCCATTCCATTACCTCTTTTGCCCATTTTCGGTAAAATTACCGCGACGAAAAACATAGGCATAATTTGTTTGGTGTAAACTATTTCTAATTGTTATACGTTTATTGTGAACAACATATAATTGAATATTAGAAGGACACTTGATCGAGAATTTATATATAAACTAGAAGAAAACACTTCAGAAAGGCGAAAAAAAGAAATATTTCTAAAAAATACACAAAGCAACAAGATAGCATGAATTTAAAAACTAAATAAATAGAAAAACACGTTTTTTTAGATATACTTGTTATAATATTCGATTTTCTGACAGCGTACAATTGTGAACTATTTGGGTGATGAAGTGACGATGTTAGCGAAACAACTTTAAAATGAATGCTACGCCTTAGGAAAGCTTGAGCGAGGAATGTATCAAATCACAGAATACATCCACCACAAAAGGTGAATTAGCATCTGATTAGTGTATTAAAACTGACTTAAAGGGGAAATGAGCAATAAATAAATTCGGAATTTAGAAACAAAGACATTCAATTTACAACACGTAAGTATAAATAGGCTATGACATCAATATACCCATGAAACCGGTAACCACTGCGAGCAAATAGGCAGTTTTTCCGCAATATTTTCCAACTGATTTATTGTCTCGTCAATATCGTTATTAACAATAACATAATCAAATAAATGGCCAAACGCTTGACGTAGAATCTCTGACTCTCGTAGCAGTCTTTCCAAACTTCCATCCGGCTAGAAATTCATAATTTTAAAACTAAGAAAGTACACAATACTTCAAGTTAAGTCATAATACATCAAGGACTTACGTCCTGAAGACCTTGGAGATTTGGGGCTGCAATGAAGACTACAAATGGCGAGTACTCGGCCGTTCTAAGGACCTGAGAACAATGGTTTTTATGATGTAGCAACAGTTAGTAATACGCTTAAAGGCTTAGTCTGACAAATATTGTCACATTCACCTTTAATGCTTGAGGCTCAACATCTAATATTGCCACTTTTCCACTTTTATGTATATTTCGTATAGTTTCCAGCTTTGTTCCGTACATACCTGAACGGATCTAAATTATACATATGATAACCAAAATGTATAATTCATAAAAATTCGCTCCACTGACTTTCTTCGTGAGTACCGTACTCAAGATACTCATTGTTTTGTATGTCAGCAAACATTTGGTCGTTTGATACAAAAAAATAATGTTTTCCATCAACTTCTTCGTTTCTTGGGGGCCTCGTTGTATCTGGAAAATACAGAAACACATTTACTTTGAAATTAAAAGTTTCAATATGTCTACATACGTGGTATTGGGTATGCGAATTTGTCAGGATGTTTATGAATCAAAGTATTTTTGATATGTCTTCGACCAACTCCATGAGCGCCCAGTAGTACCAATGTTTTCCTGCGATACTGAGATAAAAGCATAACCTGAAAACCTCATTTTGGAAAACACAATAAATCTTGCATACCACCAGAAAAGCTAGTGCCAACCTCTTCATATGTGACAAGATCCAACTGATCAAATAGCGCGGAATGCTTTTGTAGATACTTTGTTGTGTAGTACTTTTTTCTTCTATTGAACCACATGCAATGTGCTACAATAAGAAATACGAGATAGTGAAGGATATCATTCCAGTCACAGCTAAACAACAAAAAAAATCGCTAGAAATAATTATGGCTAGTTTTTTTTCCAAATCAAATGACAATATATTAAATTACTCATGCAACAACGCACATTGGTCCTTAGCCCGTTCCATCGCTAAACAAGCAGTCCTCCATTCCTGAAGTTCAGGAGAAGGAATCAAACCAGCAATACCACCGGATACTATAGATGATGATCCTAGAGATGGAAAACTAGACATAAACCGCGCTTGCCACCAATTATGGTCATCCTTTGAAATCACCTAAAAAATATGGGTAAGCATGCTTTTCTATTAATTTTCTTATTGTCTAGAATTTAACCTGAAGAATATCTCCAGTTTTGAAAGGTACACCCGCTTGTGGACAAGGAATCAGATCGTCCTGAGATGGATCATAGTCGAATTGCGCACGAACAAAAATTTCACAAGCAGGTGGAGCAGATCGGTATGATGGGACGATTTTAAAGGTGACCTGCAGGATATCTTCAACCAAATAACAGAAGCAACAAAGTTCTAAAACATTCGAAAAAACACAATCAGTGTCTAGACCAACCTGTCCTCGAACCTCTTTCAACATTTTCTGAAGTGTTTCAGCTGGTTGATTAGTCACGGACACGTCATTTATTTCACGAATCTCGTCACCGACATGCAATGTCGCTGAATATTAAGTAAGAATTGATCTTCGGAAAAAAAAGTATACACCCACATAACCTATCAGCACTAACGACCCAGAGTTCATGAATTTGTTCAACCAGTTCAGTAACACCTTTAGGTACACTGTATAGTTTACACATTCACAAGTCATTAGGAACAAAATCCTATCGATGAAAAACCCATAAAACAAATTGGTGATTAAGAAAGATATCAGGGAAATTTTTAAAAATGCTGAGCACTATCTCCAACACCTTGTCTATGGATCATCCCGCCATGCATTATGCGCGCTACAAAACATCTTCCATCGTCCGCCACCTGCAAGAAACTTTTTCCGATAGTACCTTTTTGAATAAAATTTCAAGCTCTGCATACTTTTAGCGTGATTCCCATAGGTTCATCACTGTCTTTCTGAAACTGGACCACTCGAATTCTTGAAATGGAATCCAGTACATTAACATCATGATCACCTATAGCAATTGATTAAGTGCGCTTTATGAGCTAGCACAACTTCTGTATTCCGGTTACAAATGTTATTAAAATTATCAAAATGCATCAAACACTATAGAAATACCAGTGAATGATGATGTTGGCAAAAAATCATCAATAGATGTGCCAGCCCGCTTTGCTCCAAGTGGAAGTATACCACCATTCAAATACGAGTTGACAGAGAGCGACTAAAATAAATAGATATATTATCGTACTTATTAGATTGGTTGCCAATATATTTCTGATGTGTTGAACACGACAAAACAGTACTGAAATTCACAAGCAAACCTGTGACGAACTCAAAGCATTCTGTTGGGTTTCCTCCCTACTATCACATTCGTAAACCTCTGATACAACGACGTCATGTGCTTGAAGACAAGCCTGGAATATTTCCTGTGACAATATTTCTACTTTCCTGCAAAATAAAATCTTGCACTAAACGAATGATATGATTGTCATAGAAAAATTTTCTTTACTAAAGAATCATTACCAATGTGCCGATGAATTCAGTGGATATTCCATAAACAAAAATCAACTTTACTAGGACTACTATTTCAATGCTTCTGCATATGAGAAGAGCTAGCTACTTTTAACGCTATTAAAAAAGATTTCAAATGAAGATATTGAAGAGTGATTTCAGGAATGAAAAAAAAAAACCAAATAAGCCATGAGAATACTAAATACCAAAATAAAACATATAGACATGGAATTGTTTTTATAATAGTTAGAGTTCGATCTTATACTTAAAGCTGGGATGAAAGTTGGATAAACAATATTGGTTAATACTTTATAAATATGAACAAAGCTACTTGATGCTGTAAGTTCGATGACGAACAATCATTATTCACATAAAAGAACTAGCGGATTGCATAAATTCTACAACGCTCACCGAAAAAAAAAACTCATACAAAAAAGATCATCACGCTTATTTACAACAGGATGATTAGCCAAACGTTGCAAATTTCGGTCACTTTAAAAGGAACATTTTCAGAAAAAAAGCAAAAGATTAAACAATACAAACAGTTCTCATAAATACACTCACTTCTATATCATCTGAATCTAGAAGTCGTCGTAACTCGAGAACTTCAGGTGTTGGACTAGGAAGAGAATCAATATGTGCAGTAATCTAAATAAGGATAGTATAAATGCTCCATTCAACGATGATAAACTATTAAGTTGTGCAAAATAATTATATATGAAAATGATATTGGAATTGCTTTTTCATTAGAATCTTATTGCGCAGACAATGTAACGCAGACTGCTGCCTGAAATCGGAAAAAATAATAACTATGCAGTCCTGATAACATCGATTTCTACCGTTTCAAAGCATGATCGATCAATCGAGATAGCTTCGAAAAACAATGACAATGAACGTAGTTTATGATTCAAGAAATTTAATGTGTTGAAGGATCAGAATATTGAACAAAAGAATTATTTTTAACCAGTTTAGTGACACATTGGATATGATTCTCTGGAAAAACGCCGACAACATCTAAACAGTGTTTGTCAATTCCTATATATCATGATCACTGTTGTTCATTCTTCTTTGACAATCATTCGGAAAAAGTTTTCCTTTTCCATTTAATTTCAATATATTCTTTGCAGTATTTACATTAACGACTAAAAGGAAATGAATTCAAAGACGAAACATAACAACGATTGATAAAATCCAGTAAAATTCAACACATCTGTTTATAAAGACGTTGCAAACATACTGTTAGGCGTCTTATTACCATTGGAGCTTTGATAACATTCAATTCGAAATGAATTAACAACTGTTGCTTGAAGGAAAGATACTATTGCGTTATTATAATAAGTAAATAATGTTTTTTATATAGAGGGCGCATAACGCAGCGGTGAAAGTGCCGCAGCGAGACGCTTGCCTGAATAGGGTTCCCGGCCACCCCAAGGCCCACCGAACCCTTCACCTCTCCGAAATCAGAAAATTGTCGCTAGAGACAATTGGGCGAAATAGGCAGCTAGGCTTGGCAAGAAATGGTGAACTGGAGTCATCGTATAGATCAGATTGGAATTCAAATACCTTCACGATATCACGTTGAACACGAATGCCTTGGCGCATCTCGCAATCAGGGATTGATCAACGCCAAAGTTTATCTTATCGTTTAATGTTGCATTTATGACCATTATCAAGATCATTAAATCACATCGAAATTCGAAAATTATAGAAAGACCTACGCATCGTTGAACAACTGCTTGTGCTATTAACAACAACAGTCATTTCTAACAATATCCCAATCGCGATATGTTTATTACAACAGAGGGACTGTGTTGAAGACAAAAAAAAAGAAAAATTTTTTTTTTCAAATGAGTCGTATGGCAAAGAGATGAGATCAAGAAGATAACAAGCAAAAGGAATATACTCAAGCGTTGCGATGGAGGTGACATTATTGTGAACGCGCATGGTGTACATTGGTGTGTTCCTTGTTGGAGAAACAGTCGAATACTATATGTCAGCAAAAGTACAAAACACAAATAAATAGATGTTACAATCTTCGTGCTGTGTTACAAATGCTATAAAATTTTATTTATATTTCTTTTTTCTGTACAAATACGGTACGAACAATCGTCTTTCCTCAAAGTGTAGATATATAACATTTCTTCGTTAGCTGTCTGAAACAAATGTTGAATGTATGAGGTTGTTGGGAAATGTGTGAGTCATAGGACAGGAAAAAAGGAAGATATGTATGAGAAATAAAAAGTAATTGAGCCTTTATTCAAAGTTAAAAATGATGTTCTTCGTTTGAATCTTTTGAATAGAAACTACAAACAATCTCTATAGCTAATGGTATTATATTACTATACAAATATTATAGGTCACAAAACTGTAGTAAGCAATATCACAAGTATACTATGAAAGCTATACAATAATAAAGCATGAAAATAATTCAATTCTCTGTCACGAGAAGCAAATACGCATTCGTGCTCAATGTCATATCGCTGTGGTAATTGGATGGGAGTTTTGACTAAACAGTGACTCCAGTTTACGACTTTTAACAAATTCAGTGCTATTGATCTCACCTAAATTTCTCTGGTATCAATTTACTGAATTCACAAGGACGGTAGTATCGCTAGGTCTGCGGCGGTCGCAAACCTAATTCTGGCCTGCGCATTACTACGGCACCTCATCATGCAAAAATACTAGTGAATAGCACTTAAACCATAATTAGTTAACTTCTTTACGATGACATCTTTACTGTTCACAGTAACCCGTATTGTAACAAATTTATGTTCTTTGCCATATGCAACAAGGCTTAATTCACCTATTACTGTAGATTAGCACTGTCATCATGGAAACACTCTCAAATATCAACATATATGCAACTTCTAACAAATTAACAATTAAATGTTAAAAAACATGAAATTATCAACAACATTAATAAAGTATTCTAGTTATTTGGAAAAATGTATATTTCCAGTCATGTAGTAATTATGTTGGTATCAGTGGCTAAATTCATGAAAAAGTTAGCAATTCTATTGTTTATATTCAATAATTAAATAGCTCAATTGCTCAAATGAAAAATGTCAAGAGTTCTCGAGCGAACAGAATCTAGAAACCAACTCACATCACGATTTAGTGTCGACACCTCGTTTTCTAATGTTACTGGTTGGCAGTTAAGTTGAGAAATTCGATCATATAACTAAAAATATTGAACTTACATTATGAGGAATCTATTTAATATTTAAAAACATGTCCAACTGAAGAAATAAGATATTTCGTTGTTATTGAGATATTGACCAGTTTATCAATTATGTTAGGAGACAGTGTCAAAAGAACATTGTGTAACATATAGCAACTGACGGCAACCACATCAATCCGATGAAGCAAGCCAAACAATATACCATGAAGATTCGGTGGAAAACAGAATGTTAAGAGTATTCAGAATACAATCCCTACCTCTTAACCAATAAATAACAGCTTTCTGAAAACAAACAACTAATGCTTCTACCTCTCCAATCTCTCTACTCATTTAAAATCTCTTTTTGAAAATTTGATCTATACAATTTTTAGCAAAGGTTTTAGCCAAAAGCAAAGCAGAAAATGACCATACGATTACTAGATTGTGCTAGATTGCTAATCCGGTGGTTTGCCATCGTACTTATGCGTATAATACATATTTTTTGTCAATTCAGAGCTTATGACATGACTATAATTGTGTCACCATTTAAAAGTGGTGCTTTTATCGATCAAAATAAAACAGGTAGCACTAATAACAGCAACACACAGAGCGTAGGCCGGGTCCAACTTGAATTATCGAATAAGATAACGATAAGAGCATGATGTAATGTTTAAATTTAGAGTGCAGTAGATATATTTGCCCTATATCGATATATATGTAATTTCGACAGGAAAGCCATGCCCTAGTAGATTCACGCTGACCAGTACAACAAGCATGAGACGGGAGTCCATCACTGTCCTTACGCCTCGCACTCACCTTGTGTGGAATTATAACCGTCGCGACCTGCGAGTCGTACGCCATGTCACGCGCACACTGATAGCGTCAATTCAGGCACCGACGTGACCGCCCCTTCATCCACCCAATCAATAATTTGCATATCCACCGCACCAAGCATAAGATAGGTATTACGATAAGCTATGTCATATTACGACATGCTTTCAGGTTAACATTAACAGTCTTCCTACACTACTGGGTCGCTACATGACCAAGAGGAATGATTTCGTCAACATTTTCTATTTGTTGTTTTCCACTTTCCAAAATTTTCAAATGTTCTGACAATAAGTTTTGTTTCACAAGACGTATTTAGTGAGAAGTCAGTTAAACTTTATACAAACTAGAACGGAACGAAACTATGATTAGTATTCCGTGTTAACCAAGAAAGCGAAAGGCCAAATCTTGTTACGCGACAACTAAGCGTACTCAATTCAAGTAATTTAATCAAATACGATGCTGTGTCGACACACGAATAGCAATAGCAATACACACCAGTTTGAGTTGCACTGACTATGGAAAAAAAACTCTTAAATACACAGATTTTCTAGAACCTGATTATTTAGTAACACTAAGAGAATTAGATTTTTCCGGCCAAAGTTGTATAATTCGCATCACGTGTTAATGACTAATAATATGAATTCAAGCCTGATCGAACCTGCAAGAGTTGCACGAAGTGAGGACTACACATGGAGGTATCTGTAGGAATATTAGGCGCATCGAAAAGTGGTGGATCGCACACAGAGGCGATCGTGTCCAATGACGTCAAGATCTAGGTATTTGCATAAATTACACATATCTATTCAAAACGAAAATTGATCCCCTATTCTTCTCTAACCTTGCAAAATTTAAATCAAAAGCCATAAAATTGATAACGCAACATATGACAACTACATGACAAACACGTGTAAACTCACCATGTTAACTCCGGCCAAATCATTAGTAGAGCTGTTGATTTGTAATCTGAAGCAATCTGAAGAAAAAAGAGTAGATAATCATGATATTACGAGTATGACAATTTGAAGATGAAAAATGAGAAAGAAATTCGATGTAGCATACTATGGAAGCGTAGCTGTTTTTCTTTTAAAGCAGTTCAAGTTTCTACATTCACATCACACACTTTACCAAAGCGGGATTTTCGCTCTTTGAAATCCCTGTTTGGATTCTGATGTCCGCATTGATTTATTCCATTAGAATTAGAAAGGGAAAGTCTGGACAATTTTTTAAAACGTAATTGTAAGCGTCCATGTAGTTTCACGGAAGCTAGTAGTAGTATTATAACATATTGTAGATAAAATGCTGGCTAGTATTTCGTAAATGTGTGTAATTAAACAAATCCATACACATTTCAAAACTATTAAAAGCCATCGAAATAAGTAAAACTAGGTATTTACAAAACCAAAAGATAGGCTGGAAAGTTGGTAAGAAGCTGAAAGGACTGAAGTGATTCCGAATCGCCGCTACATATAATTTTTTTTTCTGAACAGCAAGAAAGATTAGGGAAATTGCACCAAAAAATCCAAAAGCCATCAGTAGCACCTAGAAATTTGTTTACGCAGAAGGTTAGCATTTAATTACATTTGATAGAAATATTCATTTTATAAATCACTAGGTATATTTAATTGAGTATTTTATTATAAGAGGAAAAAGTCATGTTTTGACGAAAAAATACTTTTGTAATTTTGGAATGATGTTTCTTTTGATAAATCTTAAAGGTTCTTTAAAATAACACTATAAGTTGAAGGCTATGGATTGAGATATATAATTTACGATTGAATTCCACAATTATACACAATGAAAAATTTACTATGAGTAAATAACAAGCAAGAAGTAACTGCAACGATATCTTTCCTCACTAAGCATTGCATAAAGGGATTTATGAAGAACGCAAAGAACAAAGACTATCCTGCATCTACTTATGAAGACTTCAATGCCAATAATGAGGAAGGTGAATTCGTTAAATGAATCAATTAGCAGAGCATATAAATTGCAGATGAAAAATATTATAATGTTCAGCGAAATAGGTTGAAATGAAATAACAGCGCCAATAAAAACGAAAGTGATGAATTAAGGAATGAAACTGTATTCATACCGACTACTGTTATAAAGAAAAAGTAATCGACGATGTTCCATGTCTGAAAGAACGTTCAAGTAAATGCTTATATGTTCTAATACTTCATGAAAGAGTAGCTTAGCCATTTGGCCTGTTAAAGTAGTTGCTTGGATAACATTAGCAGAAAAAACATTTTGTCATAATAGCATTCATTTCGATACATTTCACTATATGGAAAAAAACATAAGAAATAGAGGCTTGAATAGATCTACTTTGAGTAACACAAAGCATATATCATAACGAAAAATATACAAACCAAAAAAGGAGTGCACTTATTTGATTCTAAACAATGGCTTAACATAATAATTATAGTGAAGGATAAATTATTAGCTATCTCATTAGTCGATAGTATATAAAATCAACTATATTACTTGTGTGAAAATCTTCATATCCGTTTGTACATAGTACTTAATTTGGAGCAGAAAAGATAACATATCCTCTAAAACCTCTAATTAGTACAAATTGGTGCATTTTGTTTTTTAAGCACTGCATACTATGGTTGCATATAAGGTAAGATAAACTGACGTTGACCATTCCCTTGTGGCGGGATGGGCCTACGCATTCGTGTTCAACGTGATATCGTGAAGGTGGTTGAATGCGACACTGGTCTATACAATGACTTGAGTTGACCACTCTTCGCCAAGTCAGCGCTACTTACTTTACTCAAATTTCTCTGGCACCAATTTACCGACCTCGGAGGGATGGTAGGCTTGGTTGGCCTGAGGGGCGGCAACACACTGATTCGGGTCGGCGTGTCGCCGTGGCACTTCCCCACTGCGCCACTGCGCCAATATAGTTGCATATATATCTTGTAATATAATTACTTTTTCGTTTTATTAAGCTAGGAATTGGTAGTCACCAAAATGTAGCCAAATTTCGTCGTCCTCATTATGAAAAAACTAATATTTGATAAAGGAAAAACTGGATCTCTAACTAAATTAGCAATTACTTACGTAAAGGATCTCTAACTAAATTAGCTGAAGACACCAAGAAGTTCCATTTCTCCGCATTCACTGCACTCAGAACAAGTGACTGAAATAAAAATTCATTTTTCTATACGCTATTGATTAAAGCAGCTGTCACTATCAAGCACTAGCACTCTACAAATAATGAAGGCATTTCACTAGAGTCATACAAGTGACAGTAGATTTCGAAACATCACATGAACGTTTGGGTATTCAAAAAAAAAAAAACTCAAGTGGGGCGCTGCGTATCTGAATGAAATATGAATACGAATGAATGAAACAATGAAATAAAATAAGATAAGATAGTTGTTGGCGTTGATCAATCCTTTGTGGTGAGATGCGCCAACGCATTATGTTCAACGTGATATCGTGGAGGTGGTTGAATGCGTGCCTGGTCTATATAATGATTTAATTTGACCACTATTC
>KN716731.1:38893-55423 GCA_000816705.1 Dictyocaulus viviparus | reverse complement strand
TTTATTTATTTATTTATTTATATTTATATAAACTAATCCTTTCGTTGAAAATATAAACTAAAAAATAGAACATCTTCCTACCCATATGTTACCTCTTTTGCGGTGATCCTCCTTTCCTCATCAAAAATCAACATGCGAGCCATAAGATCACGGGCTTGACCAGAAATCCGCTTCAGAGACGGACTTGTAAGCTTAATTCAAACTACACTACACAATGTGAATACCGAAAACTCTTCTGATATCAAGATGGTTATTAGATTTCGTTACACACAACAAAACACAGATAAACTTTCTTTAATCTAGATAGTATCTAACTTATCGTACCCTATCTATCTACCTATCTTAAAAGGAAAGCTACAAATAAAAATTATCTATACGAAAAACAATTTTTGATAACAAAATACAGTTATTTAGCTAGTGTAATAAATTAAAGCGGCTTCAATAATTGAAATGAGAATTCGAAATAGCAATTGATAAGAACAAAACGAATTGCTAAGCGTTAAAGAGAAGTTTCAAATATCACATTAAAATTTGGATGAATCTACTATGACAAAATCGCCAATCACGATTGACAAGAGTATCAAATCAGATTAAAGCTGAGATGCTAACTTAGCATTCTGCTGTGTAGGCAAGGACTTGGTTGATACTTTGGCCACATCGATTTCACCAATAGCTCACAGACCAGACAATTTGCTCATAGATCTTTTATGCCTACAGAATAGAAAACCGTAGAGGAGAGCTCGAATGTTAAAATATGATTCGTTTCAATAGCCCAATGGAAAACGTGTCAAGAACGATGCGAAAAATGGTGGTAGTGCGATAAGAAATGCAGACAAATGGGCGGAAAACTTATAAGAGAATGCATTGCAAAAGCATGCAAGCATTCTTCTAAACTAATATATACGAAGCAGGTGAGCACAACTGAGAGCTCAAAACGCTGTAGAAGCTGTTTATGACAAAAATTGTTACGTTAATATTGTCATGAAAACGACCATCATGGACGACTATTGGTCCAAATAGTAGATATAGGAGAAAACCGGTGTTACATAGCTCAGCAAGAGCTCGTATATTCAAGTATACATTTGAAAAACTCAAAATCTCCTCCAAAACACACGTAGATTGTTTAGAAATTCTTTGAATCAATTGAAGTCGATGTCAGAGCTACTTTCCTAAGTATTGTTATATCATAATTATTGAAGCATATTACCCATGGTAAAGCGGAAACGGCAGTGCATAATATAAACTGCATTCTAGACTATATGATAATGTAAAATATGAAATATAATCTGCGATTCGAGATTTTTTGAAAAAAACATCAAAATCAGTTGGACTTTTGTGGATTCAGCACAACCTAGGTAGGAACTTCAGCCACAGTTTAATCACCACGTCCTCCTAACGCTCTACAAACTAGTGTCATACAGTCTCTTAGTTCAACGGTGACTAAATTTTATGAGATAATACGTAAGCATAGCATCTTCTTAAGAAACTTCAGAAAATATTCGAGAATATTCCAAAACTATCAACTTCAAGCTTCTAGCCTATTATTTAGCACAATAGATGCATTCGCGTTCATGTTGTGCAAAGCTTCAAAATCTTAAGTTGGAAAGGACCTTGCTGAAAAGGTAGCAAGCAGATCATATTGCAATTATCTTGCGCGTGACAATAGTTGATAGTGTATTTTGAGCAATCAAAGCAAAAACAACAATATTTGAAAGAAAATTTAACAAAACAGTGAACTTGTATCAAAAATTTTCAATTGAGGGAAGATTTAATTCACCATGTATCGTTCAAATTTGATTTGATCGGCGATGTTACTTGGTGAAGTCTGAAATGGCAATCTGCCAGAGAGAAGTAAATGTAATACTATTCCCGTACTCCATATGTCAGCTGCTGTACCTATAAAACGCAAACAAAATCCATAAAGACACTAAACCTCCGAAAGAATGCTAAAAATGAATAAAAGTTGGTGATTCATAAGATTTCTTCGACTGATACACTTTTAAGCCTATAAAAATTTACTGTAATGTTTGTGCTGTACTTAGGTCAAAAAAAACTTTTATATTAGATGCTTTCTAACGAAAATGATCAATTTTTGTGATCTGGAACGATACATGACATGACACAGTAATATTTTGTTATTGTTGCGTACCGTAGTTGTCATAAGAAGAAACTTCTGGAGCCATAAATTGTGCAACACCGATTCGACCTAGAATTACTATGCCACGTAAATGTGATTTAGAAAGAATTAATTCTTCGTAATTGAATCAAAAATAGTCCCTCGAACTTTTTAAAAGACAAATATGAGTGTTTTCTATTAGTTAAAATCATTTGATTGCCCAATACTTCTATACAAATGTTATTCGAAAAAAGATAATTTCCAACAGTCAGTACTATGAGTGTGACTGAGACAATATATCCTAGTATAGAACAACTAACACATTTAATTCTTCGAAAAACACCAAACATCAGTACCATATCTGATTTTCAAAGAAAACTTTTGTATACCCTTAACAGGATGGTTCTGTGATTTCCAGAAATTAAAGCGCACCTCCACTGATTTTCGTCTTGCAGTCGACTATTTTCGCAGCAACATTAAATCCTCGCAGTTTCAGAGGAGCTGAGTTATCTCTACTGAAACTTATTATACACTGAGCAGTAAGAAACATAGAGTTAAAGCTGAAGTAGATTTTATGATAACATCTTAGATAGCTATAACTTCCGCCCATTTAATTTCAAGAAAAGCTACTGCTAATTTTTGATACTGTTCGCAAAATTGTAGATTGATTTGCTACGACAGTGAGCTTAAAATAAATCATATTACCTATACCTTTGTTCTAAATATATTTTAAAGACAAAACACCAGTGGCAATCACAAATATATGCTCAAATTACAATATAGACAAAATAGGCATTCGTTTCTTTTTCCACAAATTACTCATACTTCCCATGAAATGCTTAGGAATACTTGGTATAAATTCTATAATGATTTCTAAAGAACAAGTATAGGGTTCATGATATAAGGAAAAAATGACTGAAGGTTGAGTCCGTATACTCTGAATCGTATACCATGATAATAATACAGATGTCAAAATATACCCTCAAGTATGACTCTTTAGAGACTTAATGTTCTATACAAAGCGTTACAGCTGTAAAAATTTTAAACTCAATCTCACAAAAAAACAATACCATGCCTGCAGATCTTAATAAACAAACTCCCATATTTCAAACTATCAAATCGAACATATCCACCTGGTAAGTACAATATTATGAGGTCGAATGTCACGATGTATGAAGCCAGCATTATGAACGCATTCAAGGGCTTGTAGAAGTTGCCGAATATAATGACTAAAAATGTGAAAATCATGTACAGTTTATCATTTGACAAATGAATATTTGATTTCAGAGCGCAAAATACGTACTACAGCTTGAAAAACAAGAACAAAATAAATGAAAAAGTAGTCAAAACACAGTAACAAATGCAAAAAAATTAGGATTTCAATGTCATTTTTTCAGCAAGACAAGATAAGCTTTATAATTTCTCAATTCCTGTTTCCGTGTTCAACGTGATATTATGAAAATGATTGATTGCGAACCTGGTCCATACAGTGAGAGTTGACAACTTTTCACCATTACAATACCGTTTATTTTCTCTAGATTTCTCTGGGACCAATTTACCGACCCCGAAGTGGGGACGGGCTTGGTAGGCCTGGGGAGCAACTGCAAAGTGATTCGATTCTGCGTGTCACTATGGCGCATGCGCTACCACGTCATCAATGCAGGCCGAAAACACTAGTAGCAGTACAGAAACTTCACAAAGTTTGGTATTAAAAATAGAGAGAAACCAAACTGAGCAAATGTATATCAGAAGCAATATTTCTTGAAGATTTGCTAAAAAGACAAGAGATAGAAGACTTTGAACAAAATCAAATATTTTAAAAGTATTTTAGAGAAGTGTACGTATAATTTTTTATTTATGTCGCAACATTCGTTAATACTTTGCATTGTTCTAGAGACGTAGCAAATTCTTCTACATAAATTTCTTTGGTACAGTACGGATTAATTTGCTACATATCGACAATAGCATTTTGTTATAAGGATAAAACAGGTTATAGAAAATGTATTGGAAAAATGTAGCAAATGAAGTTTCAAAAAATATGCAAGACCTTTAACACAAAAAATTTCAAAAACGCATTATTAATGTGAAACCTAGTTTTCGCCTCCACATGACCCAACTGATTCAGAGAGTCGCTACAACTTGAACTATGAATCCGTATGAGTAACTATTGATCAGATCTGAACATTGAAACATACTGCAGAGCATTTCACTTCAACAAACCTTACGACTGCCTCCGAATAAACAAAACCGTTGCTAGCTCGCTTAACAATCTCAAAACAGATGTCGCTGCCTTCAAAAAACTCGAAAATAAAGTGGATCAAGCGATCTCCAACTATTACATCGTGAAGTTCACAGATATGGGGATGCTTCAACGACGCACATATCTCCAGCTCACACTCAACATCTAAATCAGACTCAATACTTTGCATCTTACAAATACGTAAGAAATTGTGTGGAAAACTGACAAAGCAACAATTCGATCCTTTTAACAATTTTGAAATGGTAGTGTTACATGGGATTAAAAGTCGCCAGCGTTTTGCAAAGCTTAATCGTTAATAAGTTAGCGGTAAAATAGCATTTCCAATAAAATGTACACATAGCTAAAATCATGACAAAAATAATACTTTCCAAAAGACGACTAATCATGCTGAGAGAAACGAAAAATCAAATTAACACTCATCCCTTATTGCAACTGTTTGAAGGCTATTACAATTCATACACTATTGTATAAGAAAAAATACAATTCTATGCTTTTACTTACAAAACATTGGAAAGTTACAATGTAAGCATAGATCTCCTTCTAAGATGCTTTTCTAACCAGCCCGTCACGAAGTTGCGTAGTATAACCCCCATGTGGTAGACCGGAGGTAAATTACTAACTAAAAAGAACGTTGTATTTGCCTTGTACGTGTGTGCATTCTCGAACGAATTCCCTGATCCTGCTGTGCTGGATGGACTTAAAATAACTGTTTGCACATACATACACCCATGAATACGTACAAGTTGAGCGAAGGACATAGCCGCAAAACACAGTAAGAAAAATGGGAACCAATCTTTGCAACTGAGAGAGCACCAGTATGACAGCGTTCGGTACTGAAAGGTTGCTGAAATTTTATGTTCAGAATACGCGGACTACACGTTAATGATTTAAGGGGGGGGATCTGCACTCACAACCTGCAAATCCTAACACCAGACCCTTAGCTAAAAAACTTTAAAGAACCGATATTGAAGAGCACCTCGAGGAAGTAAAATTGAGACCTGCTTATTTCAATGGAAATACAGTGAGCATCTGTGTATATTTATTATATAGAAATAGATACACTGTTAGTGACAATACCAAACTCTGAGGTAGAAGTGGGTCTCCTGAGATGTATCATAACTTAAGTGACAGCAGATTGAGCAGCGTTACAAACCGAAGAAAATATGCCTAGGGTTTCGAGATCATAGAGAAACAACTGCCTTCAAGAGCTCTTTGGCCCATCTATCGACTTTAAGCAGCTGAAGTTAAAATAATAACATCAGTTAATGTGTCTAGGCCCTCAAAACTTTGCAAAGAAGCGGTAAACGATGTCAAATTGAGGAAACATTTTCTGAATGTTGAAAAAGCTTAGGGTAAAAAAATGGTAAGCAGAGATTTCTTCAGTTACAAAATCACCATTATCGTACATCACCGCTAAGACGAATTGCTTACTATTTCTAGAAAAAAAAATGGAAAGAACCATAATTTGAATCACGTCGACAACACTCGTACATTGTAAACTTATGGAGAGAATGCAAAAGACTCGTTTTGATATTTAAGGTATCCAGTTGGTAAAAACCCTACAGTGTACGGATCACGCAAGGTTGAAACAGAATGTCTGAAAAACCTTTGTTAAGCTTTATTAATGCACATGCTCAAATATTCACATGCACTCTGTCGGAATGTAAACTTGAAAGAAAATGGGATACTAGTAATACCGTATTGCTACACAAAAAAGGGATTCATTTACAATACTGCCGAACATATTGTCCCAATAGCCCCGTCATTTGTCATGTACAAGTTCTTCGCACCACCAATCTTATATCATATAATCTTATATGACGAGAAGCTTTAACTGCAATCAGCACGTCGAAGAGATTTAGCACAATGGAACGCATTTGCACAATCATGACACTAATCCAGGTATTCCAGAACTACAAAAGACCTTTGTCCCCTCAATATCAAAAAAACTCACGGTACTATTGAGACAGAAACGGTTATGGAATCGTTAATAAACGAAGCGATTTCCGCTCTATAAATCATAGTCCTTTTGGTATTAGATAAAAATTTTCTTAACAAGAATATCCCATTCTATTAAGATGACATCATCGACGTTAGGAAAACTTTTGACATAGCAGCATTTTTTTTTTACTAAAGGTATTCACCTCTATTCTGCAGAATATCATTCAAAAACAAAAATGGGACGATGTTTGAGTAAAAATGGACAGTCAGCTAGTTCACTATCTTCGCTTCGCTAAAGATATTGAGTTGGCTACATCAAACGTCGATTAAATTAATTATTGGTCGATTTCGATGACACTTGTGCAGAAAATGGAATTCAGTTAAATCTTAGAGGAATGATGTTCATGAAAAATAAGTACCATGCTGATGCTCTATTGAAGCTCAACGAGAAATATATTGTTGAAGGTTCAAGCAATGGGTAAACGGAACATGAAGATAATATGATAGATGAGTTGCATTAAAGACACAATGAACAAACCGTTAAAAAAAATCCATAAATCTATCAATATCGACATCAGGCTCCTTCTTTTTTTTAACATACGTTTGATAATCTGGACGTTAGGTAATCAAGATAAAAGGTGCCTGTCCGTAGGCAAACGTGCTATCGAAAGATTGATACAAGGCGTTAGTCGCCACATGCAGATGAGAAAAAAAATTTTGATTCATATCACCCATAAATGCACAGAGATGCCGTTGTACACGCTGTGTAGAAAATAAGGTGGAAGGACATGCGCATGAACGAAGATCGGCAGACAGAAGGTGTAGAAGATCGGGTTTCACTGGACATCAAACTTTAACAAGACTGCCATCTCACTATACATACCTCATTTCCTAGAAGGAATTCTAGAAAACGTTATTATTTTGATTGAATCCATAAAATAGAATTAATAGACAATCCTTGAGCGCGATGAGAATCATAAGAGTTACTAGACCTGGCTCAACTCTTGCCAATGAAATCAGGTGGTACAGATTAATTGAACATTTGTGTTAATCTTACTCAAAATTTCCACTGTTTTTACATAACTTTTTGTTATATCGAAACGTCTCAAAGTGCCAAATCTCGCATAAACATAAACGCTCAACAACTACTCATCTGACGTGGGACCAGATACCAAATGTCATTTTGATGTGAAGCTGATGCAATAAACCAAGCGTCAGCATCGGTAAAATCGAACAAAGTGAAACATTACACAAATTAATGATTCTCATCAGGCGATCTCATTTCATAAGAATTTTTCAACCTAACAACAGCTATATTTTCTCTTATTATTTTTTGGAGACATTCTGTGTTTTTCAAGTTAGACTACCATCTTTATCCGTAGGAGACTAAACAGTAAAGTCACTCTAAAAATAAAAAATTCCATAAGTAAAATATAGAAAATCTGAAACTTGTACAGAAGGGTACCACCTTCCGTCTACTATCTTGCGTCGCATTACATTATTTTTAGAACATAAAGCAACTCACAGACATGCGATATAACACCCAATATTGATTTCAAAAAAAAAAATTAGGCGAAGACACTCGCATAAATAAGCAAAAAAATGCTGAAGACTTAGTGTTTGTCTTACCTTTCTTGCTAAGTCCAGTATTTTTGGTAAATTGGATCAAATCTACCGTTTTGATTGTATATTCTTTATGTGTAACACGATGAACTCCACGATGTATTACAAAAAGGGGACACCTGGAAACATCAAAGTCCTGACATTATAAAAAACCAAATGAAGAGATCAACTCGATTTGATGAATACTAATAGTTTTCCATTATACTTTCTACTACCTTTCCCTGGCAGGAACATCGAAAATCAGACGGCAAAAATTTGAAAATTTCCACTCATTATTTATAGACATATTGACAGAATGATTGAACCATAGAGAGTAATTCACTTCAGTGGTGACGCTTGCCTTTAAAAACATAGGATGAAGAAAGTCGCGTTTTTCTTTAGCTGACATAAAGTTGTTTTTTCAATATTTTCAATTTGTGGTGGAGGCTGACGTTTCTACGGAACACATCTTCTTCAGATCCTGGAAAGGGTCATATTAAAATTTAACCCATTCGTTGAAACATTTCTGCAAACTCAGCAAACAAAATCCCAAAATAAAATCTAATTATGGAATAAGCAACTGTGTAAAAAATCCTAATATCTGGTGTTTTCCCATGACGCTTTACGACTTTTTCGCGCGAATATTCTAGATCTTTGAGCAAAATTTTGATCCTCACTTCACAATCAGTAAAATTATGTTTCGGAAGTATTGCGGTGCATTTCTCTAATTTCCCTTTATCATGTAATTGTTTCGTTATCTAAACAAAATAGGCGACAAGTTTATCGCAATGCGACCTACTCAGAATGTTTTATACCATATGAAATATGCTGAAACTGAACTACTTCAATCACCTTCTTAACAGTTAGAGCATACAGTTATTTCATCATTCAAAAACATAGGCATTGGCTGTTGTAGACTGACTGATGTTAAAAAAAAACACGTAGTTCACATAAGGTGACTGAATTTATGTAATTTTGAACTAATGTTAAAAAGCTGCGTTAACTTGAAATTGAAATACGAATGTGGCGACTGTAAAGAAGGGAGAACAGAAAACAAATTCTTTGTTATTTTACTGGACTCTAAGCTCCAACAGCACATAATCAGATGGAAAACGTATGAATGACGTACAAAGACGTCAGACATCACAAAATGAATATTGTGCAAACAACCTCGTGTCCGCTTAGCGAAAACACAGCGACTTTCTTATCAATAGTTAGCTCAATCAAGTAGAAATTGAGAAGAAAATGAAGATAACGACAACAGAAATGAAAGCTTAGCGCTGTTTAATGATTGAGTTTCTTCAGACAAATTCTCACAAAATTTTAAATCGCAATGATAGACATTATGACACACCTCTCTATCACTTCTTCCAGCCTATAGTGATGCGAAAGAAGAGCAGACTCGTCTGACAAAACACTTGTTGCCATTGAAACACATTCACCTCGTAAGCACAATACAGTTGAACTTTAGCTATAAGAAGAATCAGAATCAGAATATGATGCATATTCAGAGGCAAATATATTAAAACTAATGTTCATGAAAAATGAATTTCAACAAAAATACGAAACGAGTTATATAGCCACATATTTTCATCGTATCGTTTAAATGATGCATCCCTTATGAGGTCAAAATAATGGAAATGTTCCAATAACCAATTGTTTCCAACTAGACAAAAATTGATAATGTTTTAAATACGGAAGACCACTGATACTTCATAGTGATCTAAAGTAATAGTGATTTATGCACTGTTGGAATGCATCGTTTGATGTTGAAATAGATCTTCAAATAAATGTGTTTACGTTACTAATCATTTTACTAATCAATACTCGTTTCATGTTTTATTGCTAATGAGGTAATACTTGCTGTGATGTTTATTTCAAATTATCGAAAAGATAATAGACAAGAGCTATTTCGAACGACTGCCTCATTCGAGTTCGAAATGGACCGTGAGGTAGCAGAGACAACTCACAACATCAATAACGCCTTTGGTTCAGGAACTACTAACGAAACGAACGTACAGCGTGGTCGTGGGTCAAGAATCCACGTAAAAAAAAATGAAATCCTTAAATATAAAGGACGTAATGACATGTAATGAAAGCTCACGACGACTAATTGATAGCAATAATCAAAACTAACTCTACTTAGACTACACGAGATGTTACTGTAGAACTAAAAGTTGACTATTTTATAGTTGCTCGCCATTTGAATTCAATTAGAAGAATAAATAAATCATCAGCTAACCGAATGTGAAAATGGTCACCATTTAGTGTAGCCTTATTTTAATCTACGTAATCATTTTTAAATCGCAGTGTGCGACAAAAAGCAGATATCACACGAAGTCCTAGGATAATCAGAATGCTAGAGTGACTGCGAAGATATTTCACAACAATTCCCAAAATCTAAATTTGAAATGTCAAGGCCACTATATTGTAGTATGCGTCTGATCGACTACATTTTCCTGAATATCGGAGAAACCCATCAAATCTGAGAAGTATGCTCGGCAAATCGACTAAATGTGACAAAAATTGCTTCGCCTTTCGCTGGCACCACTCAACATAAACTGCAAAACTCTTCTTCGCCGCGATAGCGTGCGCTTACACGTCACACAGTAAGCGCTTCAAGTGTCGAATACTTTTAGATCGACTTGAAACGTACACTAGCAAACTCTTTAGCACCGATAAATCAATGCAAGAGAATGTTTGTTTGTATTTGATGTTTATTCAATTAGAAACCGATTCTTATTTGCTGTCCACCAGCACAAACAGTAGTTGATAGTGAATGGCAATAAAGATATAATTGTATAGAACACTTAATTACTGAGGTAGCCTATGTTCGTGCATAGCGCGGGCTCTAACAATATTCCATTCGCTTTTTTGTTAGGGCGCAGCTGCCATCTATGGCGGTGATCTTCAACGTAATTGGTGACACTAGGCGATCCAATTAATGATCCTAAATAGACGACACCTGCCAATACAGCTTTTAGATGTTAAGGTTGTACACGTCGCTTGCTCTATCATGTGTACCAGTTTAATTTTTTTTGTCCATCTTTATATGATCAGCCCATCTGTGTTTCCTTTCTGATGCGTATTCCTGTAGATTTTGCAGACAATATGTATTCAGAAGGTCTGTACTGTGACACCGGTTATACTTAAGAAGACAACATTCAACTGTTCTGTGTGTAGGTGGTATAATACTTGACGCCATTGAAAAATAATCTAAGCCTTGGAAACATAACATAACATATAACATAAAAAGAAAAATAATCTGTCGAAAGAACAGCGGATTCAAAGAAGTAAACACGAATTTCGTATTATGTCAAAGAATCAGTGACCTTTCTTAGATGTTTGAACGCAACCCATTCAGCTCTCCTTCTTTTACAAATCCTTTCATATTGTTATTCATGTCCAAAAATAGACCAAGACATACTTATTAGTTTTCTTCAATGAAGTGGTAACTTTGTTTGCTTTACACTATGTGTTTTTTAACTGAGTTTTCTTATTGTTTTTGCTGCCCTATCCTTCGCAATTCAAATCGTTCATCATCATCATCATCATCTCTGCCTCTTCCAATATATTATTTCATTCGTAATACGACAATTCAATAGGTATTAATGCCTCTTTTGTCCCAACTTCTTTTTCAATGGGGATAGCAAAAAACTGATCGAAATGTTTTGCGCGCTATAATATTCGTCGTGAAAAGCTTATAATTGTAGAGCACATTCAGAAAGCAAATCGTATGGTAAATGCGAATATCCCTTTGGTCACTACCATTATACAAAAGCACCGTGTGCGAGGTTTTACGCTTGTTTCATACCTTCCCAGTCGGAAGATATTTTGTGAGATGTCGTGCAAGTTATGCATGTAGCTTGCGACTACCAACACGAAGAATATCATTATTTACCTAATCCGGTCCAACCTAGGATCTGTACCCGCTTTGCCATATTTCCTACCGCAACCCGAACATCAGAAGGCAAATTCAAGATAATTTTTGGGGTCCTGTCGATGGAAATATGGAGTGGAAAAGATCGGATGAAAACTTTTCCGTTAACAATTTCACATTATGATAAAGTGTAGTCGATATAAGATCAAATACTTTACGAAATTTACAAAATGCCAACACCTAAGATTTTATATTTATGCTACAGCTAGTTGATAACGAGATGAAAAATCATAATAAATATTTCAAAGCAAATTCTTTTAATGAAACCAACCGAGTAATTATAGAAACTCGAAATTATATTAACAGTAAAATGCTTTTAAGAATGATCTTGAAGGAATTTGAGCTCGTCAGGACTGGAAGCTAGATTTCAGAGCTGACCCGTAGAAAAAGCTAGAATTTTATCTCTAATTGCTAAATGTTGAAATGGTATGAAGTAGTAATTACGAAATCGCTTAAATGATAAAGAAACAAAAATTGTAGAGAAACAAAAAAGTTGTGGAGTAATAGACCGCACTAAATACAAGTTCGAACATTCACGTTCGACTTCAAAGCTACTTTAATGAGTTCACGTTTGCTAGGGAGTTGATGGCAGCGTCATATAAGTTGCTTGAGCGAACTACTGTCAAAATTTTATGATTATATTACTTTCAAATATCGAAGGTCATTGATGAATAACAAGATAGACTCATACAGAGTACCCTTCCTCATAAACCGGAGCCACGCATCTTCTCTGTTGACAAGCAAACAGTTTGGGAAAAACTTTTCAAAATATATTTTTTGTGAGAAATATATATGCAACACCAATTTGTATACTGTATGAATGAAATACTAAGAGCAAAAAAATGAATATAAGAAGAAACTCCAAGTCAACATAACGTGCTATCGTGAACGGTACACGCAATAATAAGTGCAATATTATTAATACAGTATAGTATATAGCAATAAAAGTACATAGTGTTATAATATACAAAGTCACTATTCTCTTTTGTAACAATCATTCCCACCTCGTGACTTCGACTACTTATATTTCAATAAAGATGGACACTTCAAAAAATATTCTTCGTAATGTTCTATATTTTAAAAAAAAAGTGAGTACCACACAAATGCGCAATAAATGAAAAAAGTGCTAGGATTTGAACACAAAACGTCTACCACTCGGAAAATACTGTTTCGGAGAAAAAAAAAATAATAAAAAACGAAGGCACCAATCAAATATACTAATTTTTGAATAAATAGTTCACAAAATAATGATCGACCTATTTTCGTTGAGCAACACACAGGAGATGAAAGAATCACTTATCTTACGTCAATCAAGAGATAACCGGATTGAAAAATCAATATGTGACTATCTGTTAAGTCCTTCCAAGTCTTCTTAGGTTCATAATGTCGCTTGGACTTGCAGAAATTAATCACTAGAACACACTTCATTATCACAAAATCAGTCTAGATAAATTGAGAAAGTGATGAATTGATAAACCAAATGCTGAGTTAATCGCAAAAGTTAGAACCTCAGGCAGGACTTCAACTTAAGATTAAAAAAAAATAATTTGGTTAAAAAAAATTGTTATGAGTAATATAAAATATATTCTCAAAATCAGAGGATGACATATCAAAAAAAGACAGCCAAACCTTTAACAACATTGCTTCAACCTCCAACAATGACACTACCATGATTTTTAAAAGAGAAAAGTTTTAGAAAAACAAGAGTAGCGTGATCAAGTAGAAAAAATAACAATTAATTTTTTGCGCACCTATGAAATAATATATTTTTATTTCTAGAATTTCATATCCTGTCACATTACATCACTTTTGAGGATCCTCATATACAGACAGTATTGTAATTGATCATAATTACTTTAATACAATGGAGATACCTACAACAAAATTTTATTTATTAGAAAGATAATGACTGTATAAACATTTGCTTCACAGGAATAAGAGATGAGGATTGTGGAAGATTAAACTGTAGCGGGATGCATCGTTACATTCATTCGTGTTCATATTTATTAGTTAAGTAATCGTAAACAAAAGTGTGTTTAAAGCAAAAGCAAGAAATAGGTGGTCAAATGGATGCTTTGCTAGCTAATTTTGCATCAAATAATTACTAAATAATCATACTATGCATTCAGTTGTATTCAATATCCCAATTTGAAATGAAAAGTTGACTTTTGTCCTTATAGCTCCGAAAGGCAAAATTAAGTAACATCGTTAGCTTCTTCAGGGTTCAACGCCTTCCTATTCGTTACTAAATCAAAGAGCTGCATATATATTCTAATGATTCAGCTGATATGAGCAGAAATTAAATACACACAGTGGAATCCAAATCATAAGCACGTTAAAGAGATTGAAAAGAGATTCATTAATTTGACTTCCATAACAAGTAAAGTTACTTAATATAAATATTTTACACGACGTTCATATAGAACTTCTTCTTAAGCTTTCTTTCTTTTTCGTTCATGATTTTTTGAAACCAAGTACAACATTATTCGAAGTCACTTTTGAAGGAAAGATTAAAATGTATCAATCATTACAGTTAGATAATATGCAGCTTACCAATTTGGAAAAAAAAATAGTATTTATATCATGCAATTGAATCTTAATCAAAGTCCAAGCAACTTTGTTATTATTTACTTTAATGGATAAAAGATGAAGTCATAAGCATCGCAATTTCACATGGAAAATTCAACTTTACGACATGAAACAGCACTAACGGCGAAATTTAAGTGTTGAACCTCCGGAGAATTCATGACAAAACCTCACTTCATACGACTAAATATGACAAGCAACAAATAATGTTTCAAAATCCTGAGCATTACAGAGTGTTAGAAAGCATCATTCATACAATTTTAATGAAAGTTCCAATGAAACTGAACACGAGTTAGTCAATGATAAAGGATTAATACATACGTATTAATAGAATATTACGGACATAATATATGTGTATATACCACATTATTTTGAGAAACACAGGATAAAACCAATGTAATAAAAATGTAATTTACAAATTCTACGTAGTAAAGTTAAATAAGAAAGTAAAGAAAGTGTAAATCAGATATAACAAAGTTTTATTATTTATACTTACCTTTTAATAAAAATATACAATCAGTGAAATTCGAGTTCTGCTCAGCACTACAGTCATCACAAAAAACGAAATTCCAAGAGCAAACATACAATACTGAGAATTAATTAATCATAAGATTATGACGATATATTCCACGAAAATGTTCAAATTATGGTTCTCAAAAATTTTCAGTTGACGAAGTGAGGATGTAAGGAGTATCGGCTATACTGCCTACATGTTATATAAAAGAGTGAAAGAGTGATCGTTAAGATGAGACATTCCAACTTAAACGACGCTCTTTTATATAGCTCACCCACCGGAGCTTGGCAGCCGCTGCCCGATCAATGAACGACTAGCATAGGCGTGCAGCACTGCTTAACTACTTTAGCGAAACCCTTCCCAGTCGATAAACGAGGCAGCAACTATTCTTAGGTGTTACAACCACAAATACTTCTGCGCTAACATGAGTACTTTAATTCTAAGTCAGGAAATCTTTAGTCGCAGCATTCAATTTAGATAACTTTGGTGTTAATCAATCCTTTTGGCGGGATGCGCTTAAGCATTTGCATTCAACATGATGTCGTCAAAGTATCAAATTCGAGCATGGACTATAAATTGACTTGAGTTGACGACTCTTTGTGATATCAGTACTGTTAATCCTAACCATATTACTCCTACTAGCCCCGAAGTAATAGCCGACTTGGTATGCAGCGAAGTGGCTTTGTGCACTGACCAGGAACTGCGGATCACTGTGGCACCTCCACCACAGCGCCACGTGCCTCCGTGTTCACCATAGCCATTATGAATCTTGTTATCTAATAGATTAACAAAAAGCAATCTTCTACATTTTCCCAGTTGATGGCAGGTATAATGTGATCTTTCTTAACTCGTTTAATTATGTTTACATTTTTGATCCGTCTTCAAATTTAGTGATTTTTTTAATTTACACCTCAGTTACATACATTAAAAAAGCCAATTTTATCCAAGCGAAGAATGCACTGGCTGAGATCGGCTGAGGTGCACTAATCTGTACGATGGAAAGCTTTTCAAAAATCTTATTTCAACATTCACTGAACGTAATTCGTAAGATTGAACATCCTTAGAATTTGCTTGAGAAGCGCATAAGCAGCACCTTAATGGAAAATTCAGTTAGTTCGTTACAATAGAAAAGTTTTTAGGTGGCAAAAACCTGTCCCACTCAACAAAGACCATGGTTTATTTTGATATGTGACATTTTTTGATGCATTTTGTTCGAAATGTCGCATACCCTTCTCATTGAGCAGACATTATTTATGCTAACAGATTTTCAAATTTTTTCGCATGTGAATGTATATGAAGTGACAGTATTCAAATGCTGTCAGTCCTCATCACTCTAAGAAATTCAAATGCGTAACCATATGCTTTTAGAGGATTTTTAAAATTAAAATTGCAACGCATTGTTTGCATATGAAAATTAAAACTGTATTAAAAATTTCCAAGATCGGCTATCGTTTAAACTCGGCATTCGTAAATTGAATATGTTTACTGTAACCTTGTTTAGCAATACTCGAGGTCGGTAAACAGTGCTTTAATGTAAAGACAATACAACACACAAACAGGCTAACGTCTAG
>KN716731.1:22632-35974 GCA_000816705.1 Dictyocaulus viviparus | reverse complement strand
TATATTATATAATAATTTAATTCATTCATATATATACTCATGATAAGATAGATAACACCATATCATGCAGTAAGTAAGTTCCATTCCGCTCTAGAATTTCACCTGAACGGTGAGTGTTTCTTTCTTCCTATATAACGAAGCTGACTAACTGGCCTAAGCATCGTTGAAAATTTCTTTATCACTTGATTTCTTGCTTACAGGGCTACTTATATGATTCGTCATCACGGGTACCCAACAACTCTATTCGTTTCGTTCTTGCGCGATTGTCGTCGATTACGATGGTCTTTTGGTACATAGCGACAGAGATGCGAATCGTGGAATTGTTCTGCGATCTACGAATGCTCCTTTCTAACGTTTGCCTTGAATACGTCTCTTCATCTTGTAGGTCGCCGTCAAGGAAGTACACAGTCTCTTGAGAACCACCATGTCTACCTGTCGTTTTTCTTCTCATTATATGATCAGCCCATCCATGTTTCCCTTCTGATGCGTATTTCTCTGTGTCTTGCAGACAAGATAATTTTCGAAGGTCAGTACTGGGGAATGTTGTGTTGTAGAGATCTTTGTTTTCGGAATGAAAAGCATGAATCTTGATTTCACTTCCATTACATCATGTTTTCCTCACAAACTGCATCTTATTATTTATTTGGAATCCTATTCTCTTCCCAACTTTGTTCAATTCTTTAAACATCAACTCTGCTTCTTCTATACTCGTCCAGAATAAAATGATGCCATCCGCAAAACGAAGGATTGATAATGATTCCCCATCTTTACGAATTCCTCTTCTGTACCAACGTAACAGTTTCATTATCCGCTGCAACGTGGTAGCAACCAGCTTTAGATAATCGTATCTTTTTCAATGTTCCTCTCCAGTGAAGATGATGAGGGGTCAGTCCAAAAGCTGCATCGCAAAGGTCTCTATGACACTTTTCCACACAAGTCTGTTTTTAGACTGCTTCGCATAATTTTTTTTTTGTTTTGTTGTTTTCAATCTTTCTATAACGATCTCCTACAGTTGGCATTGATTGCCAACCGTGTAAGACGAGTCGTAGTTGGATTTGGCATCAGTCTTTCATTGGTTTCGAGTATTTCCTTGGTTATCGCAGAAATGCATTCTTATCTTCTTCATTGGGAAATTAAAGTATATTCGGCACATTTTTGCAGTCATTTCACAAGAAGCTCAAAGCTCTGTCAGGTTTTCTCTCATCTGGCGGTCTTGTATAGAAAGGATTTCACTGAAAATGTTTCCGTTTTAAACGACTTTTTTCTTTATTAGTACGATGACAGATTTTCTTCTCTAACTTTCTCTCCTAAAAGTTTGCCCGGAGAAGTTGGTGATCAGATCCAGTGCACAAAGATTGTACTACCGACGTTTCAGTTGTTTCAATTTTTTGTAAAATATGTCTAATTCATTCTCATCTGTTGCAAAAGTTGATGAACAGCAATCGACGATGCTGATTTCCTTATGACGCAGTGATTTGAGACGGAATATGGATAAACGAGGAGATGGGATCTTATGAAAGTCGATGAGATGAACAGTGGATGAGTGCATGACAAAGCCAACGCCACCGACTTTTCGTTTTCTAGAAATTAAAAAAAAAAAAGAAACTGCACCTGTTTAGTCTCTAAGGAGGGCGATATGGCCGAAACGTTAGCCATTATCCAATAAGTTTTACATACCAGCATAGTGTTATTGTTGAAAAGGAAAAAACATTTGTTACTGAAATAATTGTTTCCATGAATACTACTACAATATCAATTAAGTCTTGAAAGAGTTGAGAAATTTCGCTATCATTCAAAGAGCTCCACCGACGAATATCGACAAACTCCTACGTGTTTCCGATTTTTCTTACCTATTTTAATTTCATCATTGTATAATTTATAAATTGGATTACTGCAGGAATGAATAGTCATCGCATAGTCAAGACGGTGTATATTGGTAGATCGATTTCAGGCAACTCGACGGAAGAGATCCAGTTTGAACAACATTGAGGAATATACTCGTAGTGAATCCACATGAATTTAAAAAAGAAACTAACGAAGGTCAATTTGAGTAAATGGGCATTCTAATCATTTTGTGTTAGCTTATAGAAAAGCTTCTATCTTTTTCGAAAAAACGTTGCTTTTAACTATACTGCGAGAACCTAACATTGGCGCATTTCAAATGTGCATGTTTTAATCATAGTCATTTTAAGCATCATAAAATTGCTGAAAACTGCTAAATTTTATTCAGATAATGTTCAGGTAAATCAGTGCTAATCAATCTCCTTTAATTAAATGTCATATGAAGAAAATGCACATTGATTTTGTTACCTCTTTCGATCAAATAATTATTTCTTCTACGTTTATACGATATTTTTTGAGGAGTGATAGCACTTATAAAAAAGAACTCTGTTTTAACAAAATAACTGTGACATAACAGACATTTAAAATCAGAAATTTTGAACAAAAAATATTAATACAACTACTGAAATCATTTATTTTATCTAATTGTTCTTTACATCATTGTTATTAACCAAAATAACACAGGAATGTTTCTGTATATTAGAAGGGCCGAAAAGTAATGAAAAAGTTCTTTGATGAGTTTATTGACAATTATTCTACGTCGATACCTCATCAAACAATAGAGGGATTATCATTGGAGATTGGCTGAATAGGAAAAGAAATTGGGCTCCACATGAATTTATGGAGATGGCGTTTGAACAGCGGCGTGCCATCTGCGCATCTCTTTCGTCTCGGCATGAAACCGATCAGTTATTGCGTAAATGGAGATGAGAAGTGGGTAGCAACGCAACATGTTACTGACGGTATCGCTTGTTCGTTCAAATTCTGAGGAACTGAAATTTGACTTCTTGTCTCAAAATATTTATTCTCTCAACTACATAATTGACTTTTTAAATCTATCTCTATTAGGTTACTATTTCTAATCTCTATTTGTCGAAGTCTATTGTGATAATAAGATGCAACAGATTATTTAAGTACTGGACGTTTATCGTTAAAAATATTTTTCTCTCGAATATGAGTGGATATGAATTACTAAATGAATCAAAATTAAACACACTTATAAATCCAAAAGTTTATTTTGGAAGGGAATGCTGCTAATAATTCACAGAACTTTCAAATACTTATATAATGGCAGTACCAGAAAGCTTATAATATTGAAAGATCATTTGGTAGAAGTAGTGAAATTCTGCCCTAAGTTTAAAAAGAAAATCATTTATTTCACTTCAACCAGTACGCTAGTGTGCCCAATCGATTCTAACAGCTGCGCTATTGCGTGGATCGCTCGTCGACAGCTAGCCGCTGCTATACGATCACTGCTGCGTCTTTTAACCTACAGTCCCACCATTTTTCAAAATGGTGTAAATTGTCGCTAGAAAGTTTCGTCGTTTTCTCTTGTTTACTTTTTTTCACTGTTTTTTCCATATACAATAAAATACATATTTGTGGTCCACCGATTTTTTTTACAATATATTCTGTTTTTCCTTCAGTTAATGTCCAGTACTTGGTCACGAAAGCGGCGCAATGTACCAATACAAACGATTGGAAGCTCGAACTTTACCTCTGCGAGCCACACCAAGACTCTTCCGCTTCCAACTTATCTACATCATCAGCAAGTTGTAAGTCTGCACGACCATTTTTCAATGTAGATGTCAATGAAAAAATTAGTACTAACCTTGTTTCAAGATCCATTATGTATTTTTTTAAAATGAAATACTTTTACTGGTGTGCAATTGTTACTTTATGATAAAGCATTATGGCTTCACAATAGTTTCGATTTACGATAGGCCCTTATAATTTTCTTTTACATCTTCGCGCACTGTTTCAGTTTCCTTTTTGATTTGTTTCAACAAAGTAGAAAATAGGTTGAGTGATTCAGTAATGGAATGCCCCTACCAAATTTTCAAATGTAATCGCCCCACGAGAACTGTTTTATATTGCATAATGAGTCGATGGAACTTCGGTTGCATAAAATATAACTATAGCTCAAGTATTTTTTGGTCAAGTACATAAAACATTGTTCATCACCGTATTCCTACAATTGTTTATTTGTATTGGTGTAGCTTCTTTCACGATCATCGGAGAAAATGCTAGAAGAGTCGGAGCTCAGTGGAGTATTAAATCTTGCGGGTAGGAAAATGAAGGAGTTTCCGAGCACTATGGCCGGAAAATACGACATGTCTGATCTTGTTTCGATTGGTGAGAGTTCCTTTTCTAATTTTTTTTTTCGCTTTCATTACTAGTGTTTGATTATCAGGTCTAATTCATTGGTTTTTTTTCTGCTGAAATGGACCAGATTGCTTTCATGTTTATTATTTACCCACTTTGTATATCACATATAAGCACAAGTTTTTAATTATAGTATCAATTTAAAGTTGATTCACAAGTCATATACAGTATCAATTTACAACAAAAAATGTAAGTTCGTTAATTATTAGTTTAATTAAAGCTGAATTTGCACGACATTGTGCATCTTTTTGTGATTCTAACATAATGTTTTTAACACTTATATTCGCGGATAAATACGTTTGGGCGTTTTTGTCTTCTACTGAGTCATGTAGTTATCGCTGTATGAAAGCTAATAATAGTGCCCACTTCTTACAGACCAAACCTTCGTAGAAGCAAAAGCTATATTGATAAGACATATTTATGAACATGCATTGGAAAACGAAGGCAAAATTGCTGGTACCTTTATGTTAGGTGTGAAATTAAAATCTTTATAAGTCCTTCAACTTTTCAAGAAGTGCTGTTATATACTGTTTTTAATTTACTATGCAATTATTTTGTAATAAGTTGTTGTACTTAGCATTATATTTCAGTATTTATTGAGTTTTAGATCTCAGTGATAACAGGCTGACAGAAATCCCGAAATGTATTTGTGAATCCCGTTCTCTTGAATCAGTACGCGTTCGTGGAAATGCTTTACGAAGCATACCATCTAATATAGTCTTTCTGCATTCACTAACTGTCTTAGACTTAAGGTATGTGTGTAAGATTTTTGTTGAACCAGAACAATTTTGCCATTTTGTTATGGTTTAAACTAGCATAGCGATAAATAAATGCTCTCTTATTCTCTGCTGAATGACCCTCTTGTCAAACTCCGACTTCTATGTACTATCAGTACTGGTGGATTTTTTTTTCAATCAAGAGTACGAATGTTAGATGAGAAATTTGCTTTTAAGCTTACAAAGTTGTAGTTAAATGATGCTGATCAAACATTCAAATAGGTCATAATTGATTTGCGACGAGAAAATTAGCAGCTAAGAATAATATTTGTCATGAGGTCTCTTTCAGTTTAGTGCTATAAGTTTAACATTTGGCGCTGATCTATCACTATGGGACCCGCCACACACTCAATTATGATATCCTGATGTTAGTTTGATATAAACGAGTCTGGTTCATACAATGATTTGGACTAGCAAGTCCTATCAGGTTAGGGCTTTCAATCCTTCTAAGGAATTGTTCTACTAAGTTGTTGAAATATGGATGATTCGGCTTATCAGGTGGCGTAGTCCAACCCTATATAACCAATATAAAACCTATATAACCAATAAACCCTATACAACCCTATATGTGAGATATATTAATTGCTTCATCATGAAGGACTTCATGTTGTGTTTCTAGTTCGTGTGTATTTGAAATAAGTGTGCATAATTTTGATATTTAGATGAATTTTTTAGCAATAACAAAATCGTTCATTTACCTTCGGGCTTGTTCGAATTGCCGTTGGAAATAATTCTTTTGACGGGTAATCGTTTGGAATCTATTCCTCATGAAATTCGACAACTCTCAGCAACTCTATCAGAACTGGTTGGTATATATATAGAAAATGCGTGGTGCCACAGTGATACGCACAGATAAAGGAATTTTATAGGACGTCAGTTGTAATTTCCTAAAAACCATTCCTGCCGATATAGCACTTCTAAAAATGTTACGAGTTCTGAACCTGCGGCGAAATTTACTTGAACAATTTCCTTCGGGTCAGTTTTTCTACGGGTATTAAAATTTAATTTTTTGCAGTCCATTTGTTTCCTTTATGGGATTGCTGAAATAAGTACCAGTAATATGTTACGTTAGTACCATATTTTACATTAGTATAGTTTCTGTTTTTTCATATCCTTCAGAAATTTGTTGTCTATCCCTGCATACATTGGATTTGTCATCAAATCGCTTTGTTCACTTACCATTACATATTCGGAAAATGAAATCGCTCGTCGTTCTCCGACTGGGCAATAATCCATTGCGGTCTCCACCCGCTAGCTTGGTCACGAAGGTAACTGCTACGTCCTTGCATGTTAGTTATAATCTATTAAGAACAAATATATAGTTGTTTTTCACATAATGTGCAAACGGTTTTTATTGTCAGCTATTTGAAATGCTTGAAAATTTTGGAAAAATATTGTTTCTCTGCTATCGAGCTATGTCGCTGCAGTAGCGTTTTCCTTCACTGCTTTGCATTAAGCTATTAATTTAAATCAGAGACTGAGAACTTATCTATGTTGGTAATCTCGTTTTGTAGGGTCGTGAGTATGTGTTCAAGTGGATGGATGTTGAATCTAATGGAGTAGGACACGTCACTTCTCTTGAAGGCGCTCAAACTGGTCAAAATATATCTGTAATCAAGTCGTCGTACCGCTTTCGTGGGTATGCGTTTGAAAGCCATTTCCAGTTTTTGATATAATGCTTCTACAACGCCATTGGGGTGAAGAGCTAAAAAATAGGGTTTATTTTTCCCTAAAAATCTAATGTTCTTCGAATTCTCATTTAACCTTGCAAAATTCACTATTAACTTGGGTATTTGGCACGGACTGCGTCTATGTTAAATTATTTTGTAGCACGCTTGTATACCGTGTTGAATTTGATAGAATATAACCAAAAATATAGCTTAAAAAATTTAGTGTTGGAATGGACAGTGTGTACGAAATTCAGCAGTGTTGTTCGACATCAAATGATAGTCGGCATCGAATCCTCCGATTTGGTAATGTTCGAGTGAGTGACCCAGGTTACCCAAATGCAGCTGATGACCACAGGCTATCACGCGAAGTTTGTTTTTGTGTTATAAATATGTTTTGGCGCTCATTGGAACGTTGTGTTATTCGATATATTTTCAATGGTAATCAGTACAAGTGTTGTTATGAAGTGATATGCATATTCTTTCCTTTTTTGTCTTTGAAAATGTGTTTTCGACAGCTGGCTCCTAATTCTGGTCTTGTTGAAATTAGTGAGCACGCAGCATCTCTTCGTTCTGTCGAGAAAGAAAATCAATGTTGCGAGACGTTGAACAAAAGTTTGTTTTGTTTTGGATTTTCGTTATTATGAGTAGTTTATCTAAATTTTCATCATATTACCATTACGCAGCTCTTATGCAAAGATATTAAGGTCCATCTGGAAATTCTTGTTATAAAACTAACAAGTCTTTTATGAATATGAGTGGAGCAGTACTTCATAGCAATGAGGAGGTAACTTTTTCCATGTTTTAATTAGTAAATCTTCGTTTGTGTGTCTTTGGCTACTAACGCAGCTTTCTCTTGAAGATGGAGTCTGTGGAAGCCCCTTTAAATGAACCTCCTTCATTGCACATATCTAAGGGTTCCAACGTCGTGACTGATAATGGAAATGAGGATCAACACAACAATATTGGTATTCGAATGCTTATTTTTGCATTTTTTAATTTGCTTTGGATCATTTTGTCTTGGAATTTGCTAACTTCAGAGAGGTTGACTCCACTTGACCTCAGCAATAACAACTCTTCTCTGATTGGTGATGCGTACAGTGTTACAGATGTTCGTTCTGTAGTAGGTAATAATCATATTAATAAGGTTTTTGTACGGTAAATCTTATCGATTTTATGGCACTGCTGTTGAAGAGTTCGTTGATTTCTTTGTGGTATACAATGAGCATCATATCACTAAACCGTAGACTTTGATACGCTTGGGCTTTGTCTTACAATATTTTGTGCGCCAGTAGCGGAAGTGTTAATAAGAGACGGTGGTGGTCATTTTTAACTGCTTTGACAAGTCTTTACAAAGATATAATATTAGCTCACATATCGTGTTGCTCTAGTCTCCATTAAGAACCACCTTAATAACAGTCGACTAGTATATTGAAATGATAATAAACATTTCAAACATTTGAACGTACCAAGTGGCGTTGACATATAGCTTATCTAAAATCTTGACGCAGTTGTTTGGAAATTTAGTTCGGAAATTACGTTTTCGAACACCAGGGGTTTTTTCTATTTTATTGCGTTATAGCATTTTATCAATGAATGATTTGTGATGCTAAGGTAATTATTTGAAAATGTATCCCAGTTACGATTTTCTCATATTTAGCTGGGATTGCATCTGTGCCAAGCAAACCTATTTCAAAAGTAGCACCTCTGATCTCTGTGCGATCCAAGTCTCCATTACCTACTGTACAAAACTCGACATCAAAAGTCAGATGTCTTTGACGTTTATTTTTTCTTCTCTTTTCATAAGTTAAAAATTTAAAGGTTAAAAAGAGAATTCACTTTGATTTTTAATTTTTTAGGACCTTACTCTTTACTAAAGCTCCATGTTAAATGTGTAATTTCATGATTTAAGGCTGTACAAAGCAAAATTTGCCCTCCATCGAACGCTGATTCAATGCGGAGATTTTGCCGAGATACTTCTTCTCGTGGCAACAAGAATATTGCACATACAAATGCGGTAGCTTCTAAAGTCCTTACTTCACCTCCTACGATCAATAATACTCCATTAAAAAGTGAGCTTTAAAAAAGCTTCTAGAAATTGCCTACAGGCTCAGCGTGTTTTTTTTTTTAATTTTTCGAGTTTAAATACATTTTCGTCTTACTAGGCTGGTATATGTGTTATGTTCGTTTAGAATCTCGTTTATCCTCTCAATCAGTACGTCCTTCAAATATTGTTGCTGGTGTGCCAAAGATGGCGACAAGAATGGTTGATGGTCAGCATCAAAATGTTTTTGCAAAATCGACTATTAGCAAACGTGATAAGAATGCTGTAAGTGGGAGTAGTCTGTCATTTTCTATGTATCTATGGTTAGTGTGAACTATAACTCAAAAGATTGCTGATATGGATCGCTACAGGCTTCAAGTCCATGTCGGATCCTGGCGTCGTCGAAATTCCGTGAAGTTGATAATGCGGCTGTCGATGTGATACGTAAGATATTCTCGGACAGACTACAAATCGTGTAAGTATATGCCGACTATCTTTAATGGAATTAGTTTTTTCGCTAAATTTTACAAAGTAGTGCTTTGTGACGTAATTTTTTTTTTGAATTTTTTAAGGTGATGATTTTACAACTGTCAAACTTATTTCTGATCCAAAACATTATCATTTGCTTTATAGTTTACCAGACGACATAGATGCTCTAGTTGGAGAATTGGCTGATGGTGTGCATCTATGTAATTTGGTGAATTCGATCCGCCCGAGATTTATCACTTCAATATACTCTTCACATGGAGCAGTTCGTTGTTGACTAAATTACTGAGAATGGGACTGAGAGTGGTGGTAATGCGATGTAAATTTTCAGGTCCTAACGCCGTCAAAAGCTAAACGGAATGTTGATAATTTTGTTTCTTCTTGTCGCAAATTAGGTATCTCTGAGGTAAGATAAGTTATATCATACATATACAACATTGTCATGTTCACGAATCGATATTAATTCTGCCGCTTTACAAATATTGACCAACTTATGCAAATATATCATAGCTTTAAATGTTACTGTTAGTAATTTGACGGTAAATTGGTTAGCAGTTAAAATAGTTGTGTAATTCATCGATAATTCATCATACATATGTCATTTGTTACAGCATAGGTGGAAAAAACAAAAGTAGATGATTTGTAAAATTGAAGTGTGCTTAAAACTCGTTTTTTGGCAATGTATAGTCTACCTTTTTTTACTGATTGTCATCTCTGTCAGTCGAAATATCTTAGTATTGTTTGGTTTGTCTTCAATCTAATATTTGAATTAAGGTTTCAATATGTTCGTCATCAGACATACTCAACAAGAAAAATATTGCCAGTGTTGCTAAAACTGTAATTGCGCTACAGAAATTTCTACAAAAAGAATGCGGATCATCTACTTCGGCTTGTTCTTCAGGTATGGACAAGAGGAGGATATTTCATGTGTGATTTTAGTATTTTGGGTTTTATGTATAGAATTTACTTCAAATTCTATAAAAGTATTCTATGCTAGGATTTACATACTCTACTAATTTTTTCGACAAATACCATGCTACCGGTTAGTATGTTTGTAATTCTTATCCGCTATCAGAAAGATTCTATAGATTGTGTCGATCTCTTATTTTTGGCTCATTGAAATCATTGTTATAATATCGTCAGCGTCATAGTTGTACTGTGTCTCCAGGACCAGATTATTGCATTTTTATAGTAGAACTTGGTTGACTTTTTAATACATGTATATGAACGGCTTATTATAGTGCTTAGATAATACGGTTACATTATATGTTCGTCTGTTATCCTCTATGCTTTACATGCAGAGAATAATTTGGGTAAGGCATGTGCACCGTTATCACATTTGTATAAATCTTATTTCCTCAATAAAATGAAATGGTAGCAGTTTCTATTGTTGTTGTGTATGCGTGGTAAACATTAAGAGTACTTTTATAATTTTTTAACAAAGATTTCTAATCTAGTTCCTGATATTATGTGTGGTTAGGATTCTGGCATAAAGCTCACAGCTATGTGATGAAAAATGTCTCGAATAATTAGTGTTTACAAAAATGCGATGTACGTTGTATTTGCGAAAGCAATCCTCTCAATAAATAGTTCTATATGTGGGATTATATCCTGCATGTTTACTTATGATGCACTGCGCTGCTATGAAGATTTCAGCTATTTTTCCATTCATGTACTACTCAGCCTTGGGCTATTGTCGTGGTATGATTTGTACATGAGGACGAAGCTTTTCGCATGTTGTGCTGCTTTAATCTTGACTGTAGTGAGAACTCCCTAACTTTAGCCACAAAAAATACATCTCGTTTTGCAAGAGATAGCCAAAAAGGCGTTGACTAGATCCTCGTTCAAAAATACGAACGATATTCTGGGATTTGTAACGCCTATCTAATGTATGAATTCCTTAGAGCATGACTGGGCTACTTGTAGTTGGTTTCTTCGTATAATATCATTCAGATGTGTAATACAAGACACAAATCTTATAACAAACTGTTCTTTCTTATTCGAGGAATTGTCGTTCGACTGCTTCATTAGTGACTCGTGAAATTTTGTGACATGGATAGTGTGCCCATCTGACGCCTCAGCACACAGAGCACACAAGCAAAATCAGTGTGTAATTAGAGTACGTGCGAACTCAGTCCATTTGGTATAATACGTGGCAAACTGTTTTATTCTATTGTTAAGTTACATAGAATGTGTTGCCGGTAAATCGAATGACTCGAGGGCATCGTTTGAAATGATAATGGAAACAGAATGAATATATCGTTGAATGGTCGTAGTACTTGGAACCTCAGGCGGGAATCGAACCCGCAGCTGCAGATATCTAGTTTGATGTGCTCATTCATTACACTACCGAACCTCTCACTTTACGACCACTCACTTCTTCACTTATACTAAGAGGGTATCTTATCAGCATTTGCTCGTTAACGGGTACGATCCGATGACCAGATATCGGCATTGCATCCAGTTTAGCTGATGCTTACGAAATAACCCGATGTATAATCTTTCATAGCTATTTTTATTTTCTACCAACTATAATGGGTTATAATCATTCCATCAACTACATCAAGTCAGCCTAATTATTGTTCAAAAATCATTGTTCACAACGCTAAAAACTTATTTATTTCTTGTTATGTTGGCTTGGGTTCGGTAGCCGTATGGTTTATCCCAAAGTTCGGTGATTTACCTCAAACTTGGATAATAAACCTTTATTATAAAATAGAAAAGAATTGAAAATATCGTATCGATGGCGATACGAATACAAAACGTATGTGAGAGAAAAAGTCCTTTCCTGAGTGAGAGAGTGAGGAGAGGTAAGTGAAGGAGTAAAGTTAAGTAAAGTCTGGATGAAGGGCTAAAGCCCTTTTATACTTTGATCCTGTTAAAATGTTATGAATGACATGTATGTATGATATGTAGGATCATCATTATCATTATATTGAGAGGTGGTTTATTATTGGTGAATGGAAGGGAAGTAGCAAGAATTGCTACAGTTGTAGTGAAGTTTTAAAATTTTGCTCATTATTAAGGAAATATGGAGCTGAATGAAGTTGAGCATAATGTGCGATGTGATAGTCGAGGCGAGTGGCACAATGACAAGTGTGCTATGGGGATATGCAGGCCCGGAATCAGGTCTCTCCATCTCTTGACCTAACAAACCCATCATGTTTTAAGGATTGTTAAATTGATGCAAGACGATTCTCGGAAAGTAAACAGCTGTGGCTTTATAAAGAGTGGTCAATTCACATTAGCTTGAGCTATTCCAGGGGTTGCATATTTGGCTGCTGGACAGCTTGCCTGTCTATCCTAAAAAGGATGTTATTTCCTTCACTTCCTATTCGTTCAATTTCATGCTTTAGGCTCAATCGACGCTCAAGATACAAAAGAAGGAAAGTATGTAAATATATAAATTTAAAAAGCATCCTCCAGATATCTCCCATTTGTATTGTTGTGGTCTCTGTACAAAAATTATGGTTCTCATTTATCCACTTAATTGAATTCACTCAAACCTTCGACGTAAGCTCTCACAGCTCTCTCACATTATATGAGATGAACTTTGGTAGATGTTATCGTATTTCTGTTTTCACAAGAGGCGTCTCCTTTCTATGTGTGTTCAACTGCAGATGGTTCTCCTCTAAGGTGTGGTGTAGTTTTAGCATGCATTTTCGTCTGCTTTTTTTGTCTCTCTAAATTCTTGGAGCTGGTCTCTTCCTTCGAGGCCACATCTACTTAATAAAGATATAGGCTCTACAATCGACTAATACGATGTCAATACGCATTTCATATACACGCCGGCTTGCATTAATTATTTATGTGCATATAGAAAATACGAACCGATTTAACGCACTGTAGTCTGTGAATGCATTCCTTGAATCCAGCTGCATTTCAGGGCAAGTAAGTTGCTTTTACTCTGCGATTAAGCTCCGATTTGCGACACCTGGAGTCGTGCCATTTAGCCTCGCGGTTAATTGGTAAAATAATGTCCATAGTTGTGCTGAGATGGCCGCAAAACTCGGAACCTGAGTGGTCGCAAAGTAAGGGCCTCGGTAGTGTAATGGTAAGCACGGCAGACCGGAAATCTGTAAGTGCGGGGTCGTGTCCCGCCTGAGGTTCCGAGTTTCGCGGCCAGCTCAGGGGCACTATGG
>KN716731.1:12213-22532 GCA_000816705.1 Dictyocaulus viviparus | reverse complement strand
CCATAGTGCCCCTGAGCTGGCCGCGAAACTCGGAACCTCAGGCGGGACACGACCCCGCACTTACAGATTTCCGGTCTGCCGTGCTTACCATTACACTACCGAGGCCCTTACTTTGCGACCACTCAGGTTCCGAGTTTTGCGGCCATCTCAGCACAACTATGGACATTATAATACCATTGCAAAAATGCCACTGTAAAGAATGCAGTTAAATAAATAAAAAATTACGAATAATTGGTAAAAGATGCATCAGAAATGGAATTTTGTGGAATTATGTAATGCTTAGGAGCAAATGGGCACCCATTTTTTTCCTTTTCTAACTTCTAAAGAAATGTTCGTTGTGCTTTTTTTATTCCGATCATTGTCGAATAGAGATTACGGAACCAAGTTTCATTCGTGGTAAGCTCTGTTGTCCACCTAATAATTAGGGAAGATAATTAAGTAATTACCTAGTAAATTGCTATTTGAACACGTTTGTACGCTTATGTGGAGGGCGCCGTTGTGATTGCTAGTTGTATATTACAGCTACACTTAAAAAGTCCGTCAAAATATGATGTTTATAGTGTGGTGGAAATTCATATGGCTGCAATTTAAGTATTGACTTGTGTAGTTTAATTCGTCTGCTACTGCCTATAAGGGAATGAAACGCTCATATGCATAGATCAATCAAAAATACCTAAGTGGGTGAATCGGAGAGGCTTTTACGCCAATAGAGGTCATCTTAGCATATTCTCCTAGGAATTTGTTGTTCGTCGTTTCAGGAGCCTCATGGAGTACAACTTCACAGTTCTTTCTATTGATCATTCATCCGCTCTTCTTATTGTATGACTGGAGTTTTTGTGTTTTGTTATAGTGTATATCATTTCAATCACTTGGATTCCTGTTGTTCGACGGAGTCGAGCAGGCACCAGTGAAACTTCCATTCCTATCTCATTAGAGGGCAATCCACAGGATCACTTTCGCTTTAGAGATTCCTTCAACATCATGATTCCTTTATAGGACATCTGCTAAGAGGTCTGACCACAGGACAGGTGGTTTTTCTGCGTTGTGTGCTGCGTTTTTGAACGTTGATCGATTATGTTGATTAACACCGATTTATTTCTCTCAGTTGTGTAATACGAAAATTGCGTATCAATATTTCAGTAAATAGTGAAATTGCGCCTAGTGATTTTTCATCGTACTTTAGCATGGCAAAGTTTTCTGAGCATACGTTAAGTAGGGAAAATCATGGTGCCGAAAAGGTGCTTGGAGCTTTTTTCGCTACATCATCAGTGCTCTTCTATGTTTCCTAAGCCGCCCGTATAATTCTACTAAACTGTCATGCAGTGTCCTTCATCATATTGATTACACGATCTAGATACACACAGTTTGAGCGTTCCAAAATGTTCTTTCAGTTGAGAGCAAAGGATGTATCAGAAACGTATCGGTTTTTTAGAAAAACCTTTTCTATGGGGTTTACCTGAAGGTTGATTTTTCCACAAACGTTGTCAAAGTCGGCCAACATTTGCTTTGCTTGTTCGATGTTTAGTGTAATGAATATGATATCATCGGCGAAGCAAAGATGTAGAAGTTGCCGACCGTCGACTTTCACTCTTATATCGTCCCATTCTAATTTTCTCGTTTCACTTTAATTATGAAATCGTCATAGAATGCCGCAGTCTTGTCAAGTGACGTTTATATATAACTCACGAATGACCTAGATTGATCAAAGTGATACAAAGTATTTTCTTATATATTCTATGAGTTTTGTGATTGTGGGAATGGCTCGTCTTACCAAACCTTTGCGTAACCCTTTGCTCATCTGACTCCTTTTTACAAATATCCTTATCGTTTCCCTTTTTGTGCAGCGACACGGTCCTTCTTTTTTCCATTAACTTGTGACTTTGAATTCTAACAAGTAGTGTGTGAAGAGTCGACCTAGTGTATCAATGAGGATTGGCAAGAGAGATGGTATCCAATTCTTCGGCGTTCGTCAACGAGATAAAGGGTCAGAGGCGCAGCCGTACACCTTAAGCTACCTAAGATTTTGACCGGTGGACATGAACTGTAAGCGATTAAATTCACTGGAGATCAATGGTTTTGGAGGAAGATTTGCTTTTCTTCAATAATCGCTCTTTAGGAATGTGGAGAAAAAAACGATCGCGAAGCTTAACGAATAACTATTGTGCTCGGGTAGAAAAGTGGTCTTACTGGTTTTTGTTCAACTGCGTCTATGCAGCGGAAATAATAATGGTTAAGATGAAAAAGTTTTCACAGGTTGAAATTTCACGGGTGAAGTATTCGTGTTGTAAGAAGATATTTGATCCACAAATAATTTGTATTTCAGGAATTGTGAAGTCAATGCTCGAAAATTGCAACTGTGTTATATGTTTATATTATATAGAATGATTTGCTAAGTTCTGTTATGAAAACGGATACTCACTGTTACACCACTTAACTACCTTATGCAAGTTTTCTTTTGACTTAGAGTATTCTAAACAATCTCTCTAACTTCTAATGGATTTTCAATTCATATAGTGCAAGACTTAATCGATATTAAGCAAGGTGCATCAAAAGATAACACCACATACTTATGTTTATGATAAGATTTTCATATATCCGAAATTACTTTGTAAATAAGTACACGATATAATATGATTCTGTTCTGCAAATCTATGTTTGCTTGGGAACAAATGCAATGCGTTTTTTCTCAAAAAAGGAGTATCGTACTAGTATTTGTAAATGATTTCATTTTAATGATCTAGATATTAGAGTCATGTGATCACATACTTCAAATCAAACCTAATAACAAAATTGTCTATAAGATTCTAAGCTTGGATATTTCAAAGAAGATTATAGCACTATATAAGAATGTAAATAATTATCTTTTCGTTATTGACAATACATCAATTTCTTTACAATGCTAGAAACCGTTTCGTTACGTATCCAAGATGACTTCTATGTTGAATTTTTTTCTCGGAAATCTAATTGACGGTAAAATGTTGATTGATCATCGAAAATTTGGTGTTTCTTTGAATATGTTGATAACAAATAAAATGTTTTCAATGAGACCATGTTCACTTGTGAGGATACTAAAGCTATGGGTCACCGCTGGACAGTGAGCTGCGCTCAAATTCAATAAATGTTGAAATCTTTCAAATGATTCCCAATGTTTCTTCTAATCACAATTGTATATGGACATTTGGTAGTCAGTTGTGTAATGCAGTGTTGTATGAGCGATAAGTTGCTTCTATTCTCCGAGCAAACCAGTACTTTATGTTTTTGGTGAATTGATATCAAAGAATTTTCAGAGGATAAGCAGCCATGTTAAAATACCATGTCACCAAATAATAGGAGATTACGAATTATAAAGGAATAGTTGTGTGAATGAGATCCGTTGGAGTGAAACCGTTGGAATCCTGACAATTACTTGGAGCACTGCTAGTATTGCTTTTTTAAACCTTTGTATCGTCAAAGTGGCAAAATGCTTCATTCTCATAATATCTTTATAAAGGAATTATAGAAATTTAATAGCTAATCTGACAAAAAGAAGGAGACTCATATCATTGCTGTAGATTTCTTACTAGAGTAACAGGTGCACTACAGCAAATACTGCTACGGATTAGAGAAATCTAAAACTTGCTAAGCACTCTTACGTAGCCTCTTATTATTGTAGAGCCTAGAATATTTTGAACTTCATATTTCGGCGAGGTTTTCAGAAGTTTTTGCTTGAAGCGCGCAGAGAGCATAGTGGAACGCGCGGCTCACTCCCTAGGATACAATCCTTCAGTTGTTTATGTTGACAATCCCTTACTAGTTAATCGAGATGCTTTCTGCAACGGTCTGCATCAAATGTCCAATAAGCTTCTGTCGAATTTTTTAACTCGTTTTTATAATTCCTATGAGATAAGCAGCAACAGATACTCTCATTTGATAGCTGTAATAAGCTAAGAAAATTGCATAAAAGTTGTGTTATCCTATCTGATTAAATAGTTAGAAAGTTGCCAAAAATAAAAACATTTGATCAGTTAAAATAAAATAAATGAAATGTTGTGCGAACAATTTGTCTTCGTATATTAATATTTTGAATATTGTGGTTTTTATGAACAATACATAGGGCTGGTGATGTTACTTAGATCCAATCATTAATCAATAACTTTTACGTAAAAAAAGAATAGTGACTAAGATTGCAGTTATGTTTTATGCAGTGGATGTAATAATGGTGATGGAGAAGCTAGGTATCCGTACTTCTGGGACACGAGGTATCACAATAGATAAGAAGATATAATGTGCATCTATTGAAATAGTTAAGTTTTAAACAGACTTATATTGACCGCTTATTATCTTGCCAAATCGATCGGCTAACATTGCCTTTCAGCTGCTATGCTCAACCACAAATGTTGTTCATGGTTTTCGATATCTTGACGTGTACGATTACATTCTGAAGCTTAGATTGTCGACATTGAGCTCAGAACCTAGCAATTCAACAGATGAGTGCTGAATTGGACGTTCTTCATTTTCTACATCGCACCATTGTTTATTGCGTATTTTTAAGTGTGGTCGCTTAATCTTACTAAATATTGTGGATAGACCATTCACAATTTTTTTTGAATCCATACATGTATAGTGGAAGCATTAGCAAATGTTTTATTGAGAAAAGTTTATGTTTTGCATTTACGTTGTTCTTAATAAAAGGATACCAAGTTTCTCAAGACCTTTTCTGTACGTTATCTAGATAAAGAAATCAATTTTGATGATGCTCTAGAAAGTACGATGTCTTGTGTGCAGAACACTTTGATGTCTGTGTTTGAAAGCATTTCGATATCTTAATCACCAGAAATTATTTCTATTTATCGTATCTAAGTAACAAAAACGACGAGGTATAATATCTTTCGTGATATTTTTGACGGTATCTATCGCAGAATGATTCGACCTCCTGATCATTATAGATTAGTAATAATATGTAAATAAAAAAGGAAGTATTATCGTTTATTGTTCTCTGTAATGTGTCGCATCGATAATTCGTATTTTTTTGACCTGACTTTCTCTACTGAAGGTATATTGACCACGCCCATCATCTTATGTAATACAGTGAAATTCCATGGTTTTTGTGTTATCTTTTGGTTTGTTTTGTAACAGCGATTGCGCATATAAAATGTTACTTTATATTACTGATAGCTTTTCAATTTAACTATACAATGAACGACGTAGAGAAACTGAAAGTCATAAAAGGAAGCATAAATGAACAAATTGATTGTTCTTGACAACAATACAAGCTGAGAACGTAGTTCTAATATAATTGTTTATTTTGTAATATCTTTCCTGTAATGGCTACTATTTGACTACATCCTACACGATTCACCAGTAATAGTACGAATTGAGAAGAATTATTTCCATTGACATCAACAGCTCATTGGGTCGACGACACATCTTTGTTGAAGTCGCAGACCTTCAAACCTGTTATAGCGAACGATCTATGATGCCACATTTAGCTCTGAACAGCGAATTCTGCGTCCTTAGTCATCTAAGCAGTCAGATACCAACATTTTGCTTACCTTTTTGCATTGCTTTTTCTTTATGGTTATGATTCGTATTGTAGGTATGTGAATCGATTTCTAGTTGAATATTCACAGGTTTCGCTCACATTGATCACTACAAATACTTGTTTCAATTGTTAATGTTGTTAGTTATACCTGAGTCTTTAATTTTATTTCCATTAAATTTTGTTTCTTTCATGTACCCTGAAGACAATTAACTTGCGTCAAGCCTGCAGTAAATACGCTCGTATTTCTAGTATATTTAATGTAAAAAATTACCAGTACAAAATTTAACAAACCAATTTCAATACTGTCTTTCTTTCAAATCCACATTGCTACACACGATAATAGTTTCTTGCAAGCTGGTAATATGTCTGTCTTTTCAAGAGTGATATAATTAAGTATGTCTGAAATGCGGATTTTTTTCTTCTGATTTGAAATTCGGGTTGAAGCAAAATTTGATAACCAATTAATATAATTGTCTAACTAATTAAAGGTGGAATTTTCAATAACAATCAGTAACAGTAAAGGTTAGGAGCTATTGAGAAGGATAAGAAACTTCATAGAACTATGGACAGTCAAGTAATTATTTCTTTGCCGAGTGACAATGTAGCATTAACTTGAGGTTTGACCGGTGTATATAGAATGCTCTATTTGACTTCATCACACTTTGGTAAAGGTGATTGGATGTGGAACTGGATATACACTGACTTGCCGTAACATCGCCTAAGCACGTCAGTGCTGCTTATTTTCCTGGATCATCTGGTACCAACTCACCTACTCTAAAGGATGTAAGTTTCGATTAGTCTAAACACGGATAAGTTCCGTTTGTGTAACGCTTTACAAACCGATCCATATAAGTATCGATGCATCGAAAATCGCGACTAATGTTAGCATGCACTTTAGCAATTATCATGATTTAATGTCTTTCCTTTAGTTCCTTTGGGGCTTAAATTATTCTACTAGCAGTATCATTCATCACAAAAAATAACTTAAAACTAATTCATAGTATCTATCTATATTTCAATCTAGTGCTTTCTCAGAATAGCGTGGTACCAAAACAACAACATTGTATAGGTTGGAATGCTTACGGTAATGAATTCGAAATCGATATCAACTAGACATAATGTTGTGGCGCTGCTAATCATTCTACTACACCTTTGATGTCGTTTTGTCTGAAATAATCCTAGAAGATCGTCCGCTGATTTTGGACTGGTTTTATTCTAAATGAGGGTCCAATGTGTATAATGTTAAGATGTCTCAGTCTGAAATGATGATATTATGAAGCAACAAGGAATTATATCCAGACTATTTACTCATAAATGTATTTTAAATTTTGCGTAGCATTGTTTTTTTACCGCCTATTCATTCGAAACATTTTTTTTTCTATTAAGGATGGAACGAATATATATTTTCCTGGGACTCTTCTCGCTAGTATATTTTTTTGAGGCGATCGGTGGAAGCTATATCATATCAGCCATTCAGAGTATAGAGAGACAGTACCAGATTCCATCTAAAATATCCGGTATGATGGTATCTGCAAGTTAGTTATTTGAATTTCTAATACATGTTTTTTTTTCAACGAAATACCTCATAATATAAGTAGCAGTGATTAATTAGTGCACATACATTGATTTGTACAATCATTATTATCGTCACATTATTATTAATTATTACGTACAATGAAAAACTAACAACTCCCTCACAACATTTTTTGGCAGCTTTGATTATTCTGTGTTAACTCTCATTGAATTGTGTACTGATTTATTTTCTGACAATTAATTAATATTGTTGCTTTTTACAACACAATTAATGTATTGCATAATCTACAGAGACACGTGTTAACATGAAATCTTATAATCTCAAATTACCTTAGTTTCTTAATGCATAAAAATTTTATTCAATTGAATCCGAATGTTGCAAATAGTGTAGGAAATATGTCATTGAGTATTTGATGGCACTGAATCTATATGAAAATGAAAAAGAATCGGAGATTTTCTATGTAAAGAAAAAATGACAATAAATAATGTAGAAAATATCACATACAGTAACTCATCAGTCGGTTTTAGTCGATCGATCGAACCAGTCTCCCAGAATGAAAACGTCGTCGTTACGCTAATACGGTATTTTGTATACAAAGCAATGACAACTGGAGCTAGTTTATAAGAGTTTGAAACGATGAAAAATGTACAAAAACGTGATAACTTCTTCGTTTTCGGGTATCGATATTTTTCTCAGCGTTGAAAAAAAAGCCAATAAGAATAGTCGAATTTAAGGATGAAACGAAAACGACAGTGTAAACAACCAAATAATTGTAAGAAAAACGCGGAGGATATTCGATATATGAATTTCTAGTGAAATTTTTTCTTAACATTCATCGCTTTCCTTCAACACATTGTTGTGCTGCAAAAGCAACCGAAATACTAGTTATTTTGCGACTAGGTTCGTAATTGGATCTATGCACACTACGCACGTTCGTTACATATGGTGAAATATTTTAAAAGAATAACATGACAAAGAAAAAAGGAATGAATTGTCCATCTCAAAAAATATTCGGTATTACGACATAGTATGTGAACGATCGATAAGCGTTCTTTAATATTGTAGGTGATATCGGCTACATTCCAACAGTGGTCTTCATAGCATATTTCGGATCCAGAGGAAATCGTGCTAAATGGATCGGCAGCGGAGCAGTTCTGATAGCTATCACCTATCTAGCTATAGCATCACCGAATTTCATATTTCCAGTCATTGCTCCACAGCCTAATATAACAGATATACAGGTGGAAGAGTTAATTAAGAAAATACTTGTAGAATGTGATATATTTCACAACAGTTATTCGATGAGAAATCCGTAAGCAAAATAACAAATTATTATTTATAACAAGTTGTGAAAAATTGATGATATTAAGTACAAGTTAAAATTGTGACCACTCATAATTCTAAGTTTATCCCAACTGCATAGATAGCGAAAAATTAATTCGATCATGTATCAGCCAGCTTGTTTGATATCCATTTGAATCCATTTGATGATGCACGATTATTGACCCGTTAATACTTTGCAAATGGAAATCGTTAGATAAAAATACATCATTACTAAGATGGCTTCTTCAGTTATTGTCACGAATCTCTGAAATCAACCTAACCCTTTCGACAACATTGCAACTGATTTTGAAAATTTCTATTGCTTTGATTCGTAAAAAGAACATCACCTTCATTTGTCGTTTTCGGTTTTCATGATATTGTTTTCAAAAACAAAGAAACACTGTTGTAAGCAATACGAAAAGTTATATTTACAATCCTACCATATATTCTATATGAACATCGACAAGAATAACTTATACATCTGCGAATGTTCTATACTAAGTATATTAGCTCACCGTGCAAAATCGAAAACTGGCAGATATAACTAGAATGCAGTGGTCGTTGGAGCATTTGCCAGGTTGTAATCTTTGTTCTACATTTAAAAATCAAATCTACCATATGTGTTCCAGAAGAAATTAGTACCGCTACAGTCTCAGCTTTCATTAAAAGCTACTTTGCGAGAACTGTTGATTTATCCACTCATCCAAAATCGAATCCCGTCAGATATGCTACGAAGTCTTCTGAATACGAAATATATTGATGATAATAACGAGGTTATCTTATTCTAGAGCAGTTCTTGAACAATACTAAATTTTTTTTTATTACGATTAAATCATAGACCGTTAATAACATACGTGCTGTAGAACACTTTATTCTATGTGCCAGCTTATTTGAAGTGAAAAAAATTGACATGTTCTTGATAAGAACGAGTAATCTCGCAGTTATCTACTATTATTGTAGTAGTATTTATTTCATTCTGTTAGATGTTTGTTTTAAGATAAGTGATTTGGCAATGAATTGGACGACTCCATCCGATAATATAACATATTCTTACTATTCTATTGATGGAGATTTGCTGAATGAGGTTAGATAAAAATTTTTCTGCGTTCATTTAAATTGATATATCGTTAAACATTGAATGATATTATGAAATACATTTGAATTAATACGAAATTAACATCAGAATATGAAATGCTTCAAGAAATAGCTATGTTCTGAGATTATTTCTTTATTTGACATTGTTTTTTACGCAAACTGCACGATCTGATTATCCTATTGTAAACAGTGTTTTGATCTTTGCAAATCTCTTTTTTATTGTTTTATCTCGTCTGCTTACGTATTGTTTCTTCAACATTTCTCTACATTGGATTATACGTTAAACGGCACAATTAAGCTAACATACTTGTTAGCAGTAATTTCTCCCTTGCATTTTTTCCCATCGACATCGGCACCGTTTTCCATTAGGAGGCCAGGCAATACGACTCATGGTTTGACATCAGATGAGGATACCAAATAATTATAAATTCTGAAAAATTTTCCATAATGATGAAAGTTGTTACGTGAAACAATATCCATGAGTAACATTGTCTCGCCTCCCATCTTATCTACATCATTTTGGAACACCACTTATTGTTACAACCACTTTGCTAATATATCAACTCTTCTTCTTCGTAGTGTTTATTTTCAACCAATTTATATTGACTATACAATATTCTGGATAATTAAAACCATCGAATAACAGAAGTTTTTTCATGAAGAAAAAGAAAGGCACACCACGCAAATGTAAGTAATTTATACATTTTGCCCGTCAAAGGTGTGGCAGTTATTGGTATCTTTTGTTTACATCCATACATTATTTATTAAAAAAGTCCGGTTCATAAAAAATTCAAGACGTTGCCATCACTTCACTTTTTGGCTTGCGTTAGCTGTTTTCAATGAAAA
>KN716730.1:29149-39765 GCA_000816705.1 Dictyocaulus viviparus | reverse complement strand
AATAACGTTAGTACAATGCTGATTGGTCAACTTAGTGGACGTATGGTGATAATGATGTGATAAAAGAAATTAATAGTTAATTCAGTCATTAAATAGTGGTGTAATACGTAGTATTGATCTTTTGTGATGTTCATCAATTTGTGGATTATGTCTACTACGAAAGCTAAAAATTTTCAGTCTGATCAATTGAAAACCAAATCAAATCAATCAATCAATTAAACACGGAGAAAAAAGAAAAATGATTATGAAAAATAGGATTTGAAGACAAAATAGGATGGCAAAGCATCCCAAGACAATCCCAAGACTATTTCAGAAGTTGATTTACGAGTACGACCAGATAGCACGACAAGACTTCATAGAACACGAATGATATCTCTATGATAAGCGTTAGGACAGAGATGTGGATTGATCCCGTATGTACAGCTACGGCAGAAAGCCAATAAGCCGAACTGACCAAACGGGTATCGTCAAAACTGAATCAATTTGCAAGTGATGATAGGATACTTGCATAAAAACATCAGAAAACGTACGACACATACGTGGTGAGGTCCCTGATTCCTTTTCTTTCAAAAAAACTAGCAGTACTTTCTGTTTAAGATCTTTCCTATTCACGTTTTGATTATTTCAATACTATTCGTAATAAGTAATGCACTTTCAATATACTTCATTAATTATACCAGAATTGAAAGTACGACAACAGGAAAAAAAATGTATAATCATACATAGATGATTTAATGAACATAGAATATTGTGAAACGAGGTCAAATCCATAAGATTCATAATCATCCTCATGCTTGAAGTTCTATCAGTTCCAATGAAAACATCGAGAGTAGATAACACACCTTCTTACTGTTCATTGTGAAAGGACGTGATGTAAGAACCGTTCAAAAACCTCATCTTAATACATCCACGAGGGATTTTGCCTGTCAAGCACCATTGTGTTCTACAGTAATGATCTTCGGTTAATGCGACATTATTGACCATTTGTGTAATTACTTTATAGTCACAATTACCGTTAATAATTGATAGCGATCTAGTATAAGTTCTTCTGAAGTTTCTTCGAAATGACAGATTTCAATGCCATTAATTGTTAAGATTTCCTTACCAAGTTCAGAAAAATTGGTGTTATATGCATTGTATACTATACCAAACGATAATTCTTTTCAGTCGTGGAAAAAACCTGAACCACGGAGTATCGCGCAGGCGTTGGACCTTTCTATTGCTTCAGGATGTCCAGGTGGTGTTATCGTAGAACAAAAACAATTGTAATCATACGACATTAGTTACTGATAGAACTTCGAGTAAACAACTTACGAAACGAACATACTTAAGAAAAATCAAATTAATATAAAGACTGCATGTAACCAGTTACATAATTCATACGTAATCTAACAAATCTCTTTAATCTGATGGTGGTAATGAACTGTAAAGCAAAAGATTCAATGCCATACATTTTTTTGCGTTGAACGTTAGCCGATAAGCGAAAATCTAGATAACGACTAATAGCCGGTAAAAGCAGTTCAGTTTTTAGTGTTTACGCTACGTACGTCACTCATGTTTCCATAAAACTTCATTTTTTTGCCTCACATGACGGCGTATAAAGAATATCAAGATGGGATCAAGTGAATTTTACTACGGTATATCAATTCAGCTCAATATTTTTAGGCGATGATATGATCGATATCTTTCTTGATGCTACCTCCTGCTATCTTAGACAACATTTGCGACGCGAATATATTTTGTTGCTGAACAGATGATCAAAGTTACCGAGCTGAAGCCACGATGTAAGAAATCGCCCTTATTACAGTTATAATGATACCTCCAAGAAGAATTTGTGCAAACCTCATTGCAATTTACTAATACAAGTTACTATTAATAGTGGCGAAAATCTGATAATTGTAGTTGGAATGATCCAATGATCTGAACAGCATCACCTAATTTTCAATACTTTATGACATTAGAGCTGGGCGGTAGAGAGGTGTGACGAAATTGTGGTACTGGCTGAAATATAGGTTTTTTTGAAGGTGCCATATAAAAAGCATGGAACATTTAGATGTTTTTTTTTACGAAGAGAGTGCTTTTCTTCCAAATTTTGATAAATTTGAAATATGTTTTTCGTGACAGACGCTGAAACAGTACGGTTCAACATTATCACTGCCTTAACAATAAGAAGGTTTTTAGGATAACCACAAAGAACTTTACGCTGACTATGGAAAGAGCAGAACAACGTGAAATTCCTGAGTGGTAAACGATTTGTAAACGTCTCGATAAAATATATAAATATAAGCGCCACCCAGACCTTCAAGCTTTATATCATTTAAAAAAGGAATTGGATTTTGATTTAAACATGCTTCTGTGTGGTTGACAAGAATGTTGCGTAAGACCGAGCATTCCTGTAAATCGAATTGCGAAACTTGCCGATTAAAAAAATAACGTACAATATCGGTGAGATAATCTCTAACACACTCTAGCATCTAACTCAAACGAAGTTTAATGAAAAATCACAAAACTCTACTCTTTTTTATGACTTAAAGCAGTCTGTCGATTAATCTGCAAATTTTTCATCAGTAGATAAACTGTTATGCATACACATACACAATGAAATGTTATCCGTCCAATAACCGGTCTCATGCAGTTTCATTCAACGCGAAAGTATCTACGGTGTCGTCATGGACGAGTGTCTACCGCAATTCTCATTCACATAAATCATCACACAACGTTCAAGAGTGTTATGAAAACCACCTGAGATCTGTTGCATTGAGGTGACATAAAAACTCCGTTAAGCACTGATTTATGGCATTAGTTTTCTCGAAACACCTAAAACTCAACGTCATCAGATGGTATTGTTAGTTTACTTTGAATTCTTCATAGATAACATATCTGTAAGAAGAATCAGTACCGAATACTAATACATACAAATTTCGAAAAGAACAATGGATTAAACACGAGCATTTTTCATCGAATTTTCAGAGGACGTTATATGTAACAGTAAACAGTATGACTAAGTTTTCTGTGTATGGATCGCAAACTTCGATAATAGACTGAATACAGAATCGTTCTTCGCATAAGAATCGACAGAATAGCAAAGCCAATCAACCACATCACACGACGGCACGCCATACCACACCCTTTGCATCGTGCTACAAACAGCTGCCTACCACTTCTCCAACATCCTACTACATACTCTCACACACCACACCGTACTGTAGTGTTTGTGTTAGAAGCCTCTTCGATGTCTCAGAGAAAAGCTTTGCTCTTTTATGGTTTGATTTGTAGTAATCACGACAGAAATTCTTATACATTGGACGTCGATTACGAACTAGAAACAAAGGAATTGATTTTTCTTCGAATGGGTTAAAGTAGAACGTTCTACGTAGAAATAATACTGGAGAAAACACGTGCATTTGCAGCGAAAAGCATTATTGTACAAAATAAAGAAATTGCGCCTCATCCATAAAAACAAGTCCTTGAAGCCGAATAACATATTCCCTATAGGAATTGATATCAATAGAAATGGTGATTTGTTTACTTGCAGTTATATTTTCAGCACTCACACATCTTGATACATCAATTCAATGGAATCCCTCTTTTTGTAAATTTCATGGAGACTTAGCTTTTGAAACGTCCTCATTCTCATCACTACTGTTAGTCTTTCAATACTATTAAATATGTACTAAGGTTTTGTAATTAAAGTTTTCTGCAGTTCAAATCCTATTCTACGTTTCAAATAGCCACGACTTCTTACGGGCATCCAACTACACTGCAAGGTGAGCACATTGCCTACGGGTCTGATCTCGTCATACACGTGCTAGTACCTCGAGTCTAGCTTGTTACTCATTAGGACAACTTCGTGGCTTCTTCGCCTGTTCCAGGCCTCCGTAGCGTCACCTCACTTGCTGAATGATTCGTCACACGGTCAACATTCTTTGCATCGCTCATTATCTTATTATATGACTTGAAACCCACTACCCAACCATAAAATCCAAAAAACCAACGTGGCAAATTATTCAATGTAAACATCACCGACAATATTCAATGGCTCAACCAACACATATTCTTCCATTTAGAATCTTCCACTATTGTTTAGAGTTCTTGGCAAAGTCGATGACGTAATCTATTTATTGAAGTAGGTGACGAAGTAGTAGAAAAGGAATAAAAGAATAAACCAAGTGATGACGTAGAAGTTCTTTTACAGTTTTTTCTTTTTTGCTTGTTCAGTAGCTTAAAATTCTGTCGTAAGATGTGATTTTTCTGAAGTATTTGGTAGAGTTGAAACCAATTCGAAGAACACGTTTTTGCTTTGAAAGAAAACACTAAAAAACAACCAGTTCGGCTTTTTTTTCACCCTCATCTACGTCATTTCAATAGGAATAAAAAAGAAATCAAAAATGTATTCGAGTTTGGCCGATAACTAATCTCTTGAAAAACCTAGCAGAAAAAAACAAGAGCAGAAAAGAAAACTGTTAATCGTAGACCCAGCAGAACTTCAAATACCATTGGTCCATTGTTTCATCTATGTGAAATGTAGCAATGAAAAATCTCGAAATGATTACTTTGTCAGAAGACTGATAGAACTGAAGTCATTTCTTTTCGTTTTTTTCTTTTGGCTTTTCTTTATCTGTAATAGAACAGTGGATAAACGATAGTGTATTGAATGAGAAAATTCGGTAACGGAACTAAATTGGCGCGCACTCTATGAGAGACATCCAGCGAGTTTTAAATAGGATGCGGAAAGGAAAAAATTAACGTTAAAATCGGTGCTAGAAGATAACGAAAATGTTCATAATCTAGTCCACATAATGTTAAATATAAACGGAAAGCTAGAAAAGTAATGGACATTTCCAAGTAGACGATTTCTAGCCCTACCGGCTAAAAAGTAGTTATTGATTTTAGCATCTACCTATGTATTTTCAATACACAAAACCATGAATACTGTATAGTATGCTATTTACGATTCACTTTGTAAAATGCTAAGGAAAAGTACCTAGGAACATTACGGTAAGCATTATGTGCTCCTTTGATTCCCTTGAACAGAGCGAACTCCGACTTTATCCAAAAGAACTATTGTTTGAGTGACGAGCAGGATAGACTAATCCCTTGCGTTTTAAATGGTTAGAAAGTTCTCGAAAGAAAAACCTTTCATTGCGATATTATGAAATAATCATATACTATCATTATAAGACTGACGACAACAAGGAAATTATCGTTTTCATCGGAAGCGATTGACCTCAAAAAATCCAATTGGACATAGAAATACTTGTTATTAATTACCTTAAGAGACGATTATGACCTCGTTCTGTAGGGATCGAAATTCGACCAGCATCGAAATTATGATTACCTTATCAGCTTATTAGAAAAAGATTGAATTGACCGATTTTCCAATGTTTCTCTTCGATTTCCAGCATAAATATTCTCAAAAATTAATGGTAAAGATTTGTAAAAGTAGCTATTTCTATGAGTAGCAATAATGAATGTGAAAGAAAATTCATGAATAACGGTAACACTCTGTTAACTACAAAAGAAACAGATTTACTTCTGGAAAAAAAGGCGTCGTTGTTTATCATCAGCAACGATTCAATGATATCAAGTAACTGAACCGAATATCGTTAATGCATCAAACAATCAACTCAAGCGTATCTATCGGATTTAAGCAACTGATCAATTAAAAACGCCAAGAAGTAGTAGGTTACGAATGTGTTTTGTGCCTTCGACGCTGAGTAATGCGTACCATTGCTTGAAGCAGTACGGAATTCTTGAATTCGTATATGTCCGAGCACATAAGAATCGAGTATTCGGTTATAGAAGCTCTTTGTTATATTGAAGAGGAAATGTTATCCACATCCTAGCAGTTCCTACTCCTTAGCATACATCATATTTTCCATCGAGAAGTACAGAGATGATGGTAAGCAAAAGTAACGAGGCTCGATGCATAGCATGTTATTTACCGCCTTAAAAATCCACTTGAAAATTATAATCTAAGATTCATACAGAATTAATAATGAATACATAACCATTACATGATTTGGTCGGCGGTATCGTTTACCGCAACTTATGAAATGGTTTCTATTCTGTTTTTTTTGTGTCATTTACTCTATTAATTCTAACGCAGATACACAACGGATAACAGTATGATAGTCCTTATACTTCAATATCCCAAATCTTACTATAACATTTAGAATCTGCTTTATGAGCCTTGGAAGTCCCTTCGTTACGAGAATCCCTTTAAGGTCAAGCAAAAGAATATGCGAAACATGAACGTCACATTCAGAAAAAAAACGTATTCTATTCGAAAAATATGGAGAAATATTCTTATGCTCATTAAGAATATCTATGCAATGAGCATTCCTATCAATAGAGTATATAACTCAACATGGACGTACATAATTGATGAAAGCACAAGGAGAATTTTTCAAAGCGATATTTCAATAGCGCAATAGACTAACACGATGAGATAAAGAAGGGAAAATTATGGATTTGCAAACGTTGTGGTCATCGACTTGACAGGATAGAATCATATGATTTGCGTGGAAATTAGTTGAAAACTGTATTCATTCCATAAGAAAACAAGTAGAGAAAGTGTGATGGACGATTAAGATCGAGATCGATACGAGCGAAAATTTCTCTTTCATCAGCGGGTTAAGCCGGATAAGGGCGGTACTTATCTAATGTCCACATCCTCCCGATTATCACTATTATCACCAACAAAACTAAAAAGACACCTCGTCAAAATAACATGAATTTCGTTCACTGTGGAAAAATTTTGGCGCAGTCTACATATTTTGTACTAGCATGCCAATCTTCGGTAATGATTATCCCACTTGCTACTGCGACAGTTAATTGCAATTGCGTACGAATCAAACAAATAACAGAAGACAAGAAGGACTTGCTATTAAAATAACTATGGAACTACGCCATAATTTAGTTCAAGAACCCATAACAAATACGAAATCATTGAAATCTCGATGGATAATACTGTGACACGTTTGGTTAACGACTTAAAAACAACACATCACGTGAACATTATGAATAAGTAGTGTTAAGGGTTAAATGAATAAGCAACATTAATGGTAACTCCTTCTGTCTAGCATTAGAATACGTTTCCGTTTCCTGTGTGCTCTACGACATTTGTTTAAACAATTCTGCATATACATGTAAAAAACGTGCACAGTTGGGCACTTACAAACCTTCCAATACATGAACGCCCTGTTATCTCCATTTCATGGCGTCTCCTTATGTTGTAGTTTCCTAAATTTATCATACAATTTCAAAGTGAGTCACAAGAATCGACATGAATGTTTCAAAAAGCGTACAGCACATTGTTTTCCCAGAATAGCGTGAGAACGGAAGGGCGTGTCAAGTATTGACCAATCATAGCCTGCAACTAACACATTTTCTACCAATGAAAACTACGATTTCAGTATTACGCAGAGAGATTCCCAAGATAAGTGGAGGGAGTGTATGAGAATGGTAAAGGAATCTCGTGAGCAGGTTAGTTTATTTGGAAATTATCATTGTCGATGATGCGCAGGTCATGTAAGGAAGTGAGCAGTAGGCTTAATGGGAATAATTGTCGATCTACAGTGGGAAGACATCTTACGAAGAATAAGGTTGAGTTGCAATTCATCGAGAAGTCGGAGCGGAACAGACCGTTCAAGTCTCGAGAGGCAGTAACAAACGGACCGATCAGTACAATTGATCAGGTTAGTCCACGTTTATTTACATAGTTTTCAGCCTACTAATGCATTTGGTGGAACGAGCATTGAAGTCAAGTGATCTACTCAAAAAGTAGGGTGGCCTATTTTCAAAAAAGACAGTAGTAGGGTGTAATTGATGAGGGGATATAAAGTGTGGAAATCACGATGAAGAATTGTAAGTATTGCTGAGGCTTTATTAAGTTAGGTGGATTTAAACAGTTTAGACTGGATGTACGCTAATACTCATGGATTGAAATCTGAGGCATACGAAAGAACAAATTTTTCAGGGTGTTCTGTCAGATGGTTCTCCCGCTACGGTTGGTATATGTGATCACACAGAAAACACGTATCCGACTTTTGGTATAGGCGAATTGGCAGAGGTTATCACTTATATTTAAGCAAGAAGAATTTTTAGCATATTTCCTCCTATAAGCATTCATTCGTGGATGTAAGCTAGTGAACAACATTGAAAGGTACTCTACGAAGTAATTTCTCGCATCCAAGAAGATAAGTTCTATCATGATCTTGACTATGACTCATCTAAGATTTAGTCGTCCGTTTATTGTTCCTATCGCATTGTATGTTGTGGATGACGCTGTTGTAAAAGTGTCAGAGTGACATTTAGACCCGAATCAGTTCGCGGCCTACCTCTAAGCCTACCAAGCCTGCCATCCCTCCGGGGTCTGTAAATTGGTACCAGAGAGATCTGGAAGATAATTAGCACTGAGTTGGTGAACAGCGGTCAACTCAAGTCACTGTCGTGACCAAGCTCGCATTCAGCCGCTTTCATATCATGATGAATGCAAATACGTAGGCGCATCCAGCCAATAGGGATTGGTCAACGCCAAAGTTTATCTTATCTGGTTGCCTTGTAGCATAATTAACATTGCAGGAGATTAAATTAACGTGTATGTTTATTTCTATAAGAAAATTACCTAAGCATATTCAGTTTTTAACTTGTTGTTTTTCTGGGTATACTACGGTAGAGAAAATGCGTTGAAATAAAAGAAAATTTTCCAAGGAGAAGGCATTGGGAAATAAATGGTGGGCCTAGGAGTTTAGTGGCGTGGCTGGGCATAAATAAGTAAACTGGGGGTCAGAGGGGAATCCTAAGATAATCTACGCTAAATTGAAAAATTGTAGTGAAGTGTTTCGTGGTGTGTTGTGCATACATTGTACCTTCATCAATAATACATTTTAATAACATTAATACCACCAGTGAAGTTCTACTAAGTTGATGAGGCTTGCGCGGATTCTGTTTATTATTCAGTTATTCTGTAGATGTTCTATTTGATTTAGGAATTTGTCTCCAATTCACCATCATGTCATATTAGAATGGATATTAATAGGAATGCTAGTGAGGAGATAAGTACCACCACTCCTAATGTGGTGAGAGAGCAAAACTCGGATAAAAGCGTACCAGAACTGTTCCGTTCAGCATTGTCGAATTCCACTAAAGTAAATCATGGTGTGTTGTCTCTATCGGGAGCCCTGCCATTGATCAATACAATAAACCAAGATCTTGCTAATTTGTCGTTGTCAGAGCTAGCAACAAGTCTTGCGCTACCAATGCTTACCAGATCTGTCTTGAATCCATGTTTTGGCATGGACAAACCGCTCTATTCTCAACCTAAATTCATCAATCATAACAACTCTGACTGCAGCACTTCGTCGATTACTCGCCCTCGACTGCTTCGACGTTTCCAGTATTGGAGTCGAGTTCTTCAAAAGGTTAGCAATTTTGGAAGCAGTTTTATTCTAAAGTAATAAGAGAGAAATTTGCTTGAATTTGCTGTTATTCTCAATTTGTTATGATATATTCTGTATACCTATTCAGAAGCGCCATAAGCCAATGTGTCGATTTTGCTACGAACGTTATGTGCATATGTGCTTGGATACGCAACGACCGATTCCAGCCTCAAGTGATCGTGGAATGTGGCACGGACATAACATGAAGGAACGCGGAGTGGTTACGTTAGTTACCGTCTATCACTTGGATTTAAATTGTTTAGTGCCTAGTATAATAGATTGGGACGTCATCAACTCCAATCAGTTTTGTATCATCTATTAATATATTGTATTAAAATCTATGAAAAGTAAATTATGCAAGTATCTATGCCAAGTTCATTGTGTGTAGTTGAGTGTTTTCTCTACATAGTTTTTGTCGTTTTGTAAGATGGGTTTAATTATTACGTAACATCCGTTCATGAAGAATGACGACAATTCAGCTTCCAACCCTATATAACCAATATCTGTCTCATCCGATTCCTGCTGCTTAGAAGTTTTTTGTTTTTGACCGCACATGCCATTCTACCATAGGATATCTTGCTAGGATATTGGTTATATACCACAGGACATAAGTTACCATCTTCTAGAAGTCCAATTACAAACAATCTTCACATGGTATTCAGGTAGAAAATTCAGAATCTTTTTCATTTTCGTGTGGGGTACACAGCAGTTATGATTTCTCGCTTGAGGCTCTAACTTGACCTATTATAAACATAATGGTACATGTATTTCTAGGTAAGAGTATCAAGTATTCAATTGGAACTCAAGTTGTAACTTATCACAGCGTTTGTTGTATGAACCATAATATCTACCCACTTAACCACTGATATCCATTTAATCAAATCAGGTAGATGAATAAATGCACGCAGGAGGGTATTAAATCACCGTGCAAAAGTGGAAGATTTTTAGCAAAATACACTTTCAGTGTATCTTTTGTTTGATGTTTCAATTACTTTATACGTATGTGATCTAAGATTTTGTACATTGTTGTTGTGTTTATAGATGTCCTCACCTCTGGGCAACAATTTGCAGTCATTGTGGAGCGACGAAACAATATGCTCATACTGCTGAATACTGTCCCTTTAGATCAAAAATATAATTATTGTATGTTATAATTAATCTAAGGCAATTGTT
>KN716729.1:30902-47993 GCA_000816705.1 Dictyocaulus viviparus | reverse complement strand
AGAAGTACGACAGACCAAACAATTGTAGATGCGGATTCGAGTCCCGCTTGAGTTTCCAAGTTCTGCGATTATATCAGCATTATGATATGTTATAATTGATGCTTAGCAACAATGCATGTGTATTCATTAAAGCAATAGACCACCAATTTACTAACTTGATTTTACTGGTCAGTTTCCACCAAGTGGAAATTTAATTAATGATTTAAGGCTCCAGCCCGATTACTCTTTGATATGTTTGGACAGTATCACGCTAAAGCTATCATTTACACCTGTATATCTCAACAGGTTTGAGTATACTTTTTTTCTCTTGTATTAACACTCATCGAAACAAAAAAAAAGAAAGAAAACAAAAAGAAAAAAGAGAAGAAGAAACGAATTTTAAGAAAATCGGTATCACAAATAAAACTGTGTCGTAAATCATTTAGGTGTCCAAAATGTAATTTTCCAGCTCGTCTTTCTGAATGCCGCAATGAATTTCGTATTGTATTGTGTGGTATCAAAACGATATCGTATTCTGATGCGGCAAACGATTAAACGTTTACTACGTTTTGCCAAGGCTGTCGATCGTCCATTACGAATGAATGTACGCCAGAGTAAAAGCTCTACAGTACCTGTAACATCACTGGATGACCAAAGTCGAAATCATGCACTTCTCATTAATGCACTCTGACGTGCTAAAACCTTGCGGACCTCACTGTCACGTTTTTTGTAATTGTTCTATTTTTCTCATAGTCATCAGGAAGGTTTCATTATGCAATCTCCTATTCCGTTGTATTTATGCTATTCACGTATTTAATACCATCGGTTAGTTGTATTGATACATATCGATTATTGATGTTTTGTGTTATATTCGAAATTATACGGGTGTTCAAAAATCACGATATCAATGTGATCTTTGTTATAATTTTTCCACTTTATTGTCTATATTTTTGTACTAAATTTAATCAAGTGCAATCAAAATCATTGTTTTTCTTCGCCAGTGAAAGCTTTATGCTGCTGTTCTTGTTTTGTTAACAATTTCTTCTTCTTAGAATTCCTTGTTAGCATCTAATATTTTTACCATATCATCACATAGATGGAAACATACTGAATATTTGGTATTTCTGACTGATAATTCTTGGGAAATTAATAATATTGGTGAAAGGAACTATGTTGGTTTCAATCAAATGTAGACAAATATCGACTGTATGCTTATTTACCACAAAAAGACAATAAAACAATCATTTACATTGATAAATTCTGCTGAACAATTCGCTTTTCTTTATAAAGTCTAATATCTGAAACCCTACGACATAAAATAATCTAGAGTTAAAGCAAATCGGATAGCAATACAAAACAAGTGAAATAAGAATTATGTGGGAATAATAATAGTTAACCATGTTTCTAAAATAATATCGATTAAAAAGAGTTATCAGTTAAGATTGAAAATCAGATAATTTCGAATTCAGATAAGAGAAACAAAGATTTGTGGTGATGTTGAATAAAACTCTACGTAGATTACTTATCTTAAGGTTAGTCATTAACGCATCGTGATTATGATTCCGCAGATTATAAGTTTATCCATTGTTTAGCTAATGAAGTCAGCTAGAGTTAATTGACTGTTTCTCAAAAAATAGCATGCTTAGCTGTTCAACCGCTGAGTATCGCATAATCTTAACTGATAATTGTTGATTAACACATGGTTCCTCTATGTGATACTAACAATGGTCATATTGTTAGTTATTAGTGATAGGCCTAGATGTTGTGTTTCTATAACACATAACATTATCAAGAGTGATATTTTAATAAGAGGAGTGAATTAGATAAAGAGTGACCACAAATTTATTACTAATATATCATATAGCCCAGTAACAACAATAAATTTAAATAATTGGACGCCTAGTTTACGAAGAACCATTTGTTTCTGATCTGTTGCGTTGACGTGAGTCCGATGATTTAGATTCACTATGAGATGACTTCTTAGTTAATATGACTGCCATATTAAAATCACTTCCTATATATAATATTTATCTCACAATACTTGTTTCTGAATTTAATCAAGTGTACTGTACTTTATTTCCGACGTCGAATTGTGGTCGTCATAGGAAGTTCCATTGAGAAATCGGAAGCTCTCATTACAAAACTATTCTAGTAGAAACATAAGAGTATATATTATAGAGGTCAATACAAATATATGCGGTTCTCTTGTGAAATCAAACTCATAAACTGTTCATATTAATGCTAAAACTGTGGTGAATGTCGTTCTTGCAAAATGGTAAAACCCACTGGGAGGATTCGAACTTGTCTAGCGAATATACGCGTGATCTCATAAGCGAGCTGCTTACCAGAACACCACGTATACTCTGATAATCAGGACTGTATTATCGGTTGATAATCTCTTTGACCGGTATGTAACGCGTTGTTAACGGAAACGCCCACGTCAAAGGTTACCACTTATTTAACAGCACGGTGTGATTTTAGTCAGTTCTTGAATTTCATCTAATTTAGCAGCACTGCCGTCGTCGTCATTACTTCATACCTGTCCTAGTGCTTCAGACAAGATTACCATCGATTGAGAAAAGAGGTAATTTAAATAGTCATCAAACTAAGACACTCTTTTGACATAGACACATAAGAATTCAAGTTGAAACACAGCAGAATGATTGGTAGTCAACTGACACATAGTAATCTAAAAACATGAAGCGATCATATATAGGTGCTTTAAACTTTAATCATTTGTTGGAAAGTTTTAGATCTTATATCTACCGGAATAAGAATGTTGCTTGTACATGTCATCGTTATTGCTTTATATTGTAAGGATTATTTAGAGCTTTAGGTAAGATAATCCTATATAAGGAATCTATTTTTGAACTCTTTTGCTTTATAGATTCAATTGAATCAAGGTAATCTGAATAAATTGATTCTCCTGGAGCATAAATCGACTAGACGCCTCAGTGCATAACAAGTGAAGATTTCGCTAGATGTGTTTTGTTGAGATATGCTGCTTGCGCCATGCTGAAACTGAATTTAAACCCTAGAAATTTAATTGTTATGATTAATTACATAACTATGATTGGACTTCTGAATAGATTTAATATCAGGAACATGAGTGTTTTGACACAGTCATGTAGAGTTCCCAATTTAATTAATGCTTTCAATTGTATGAAACATTTAAATATGATAAAAGCTGACTGTGCGAAGTGTTAAGTTACCGAAAACATTGGATTGGGCTCTCTTCCACATAATCAGCTAAACTTTTGCTCTAACTTCTTTTTATGAATGATAAAAAAATTTGTATTGAAATTGACTCTTTTGTACTATTTATTCAATATTATGAATTTTCAATGTTAAAGATCATGCAAAAATATTTGCATACTTTTTGAAAAATTGACTCAATACTTACTTCCAAAGCTTTATTTTTTTCGTCGAAGAGTTTGAGAAAAACCTATTTTGAATTGTGGATCGATTTCGAAGATGGTCCACGTTACTCCGTCAGTGCCAATTTTGTTCTATACGTCTAACATGTCGCTTGATAATATGAATGCTAATCAAGAAGCTAAGGTTGTTGATAATTCCTAAGATAACCAAGAAGCGTCGTCAACAGAAACTGAACTCGTCCAAAGCGAATATAGGCGTGATCTCATAAGCGACACACTTACCAGACCACCACCTATACTCAAGCAGATAGTGTATGATCAAAATGATATGATAGATTTCTTTTTTTATATTCATCTGAAAAGGGCTTTAAAGGGCTTCTTGAAAGGTTTTCGAAAATTAATCTACTGCTGAATTGGTGAAAGAATCCATTGTGCCAGACTGCCTATTCACCGATTTTCTACGCTACAAAATTTAAGATGCTTCTTCATATGTTCATAAGCATCATTTGTTTGACACCTAGTTTTTCATAGCATGAAGTGTACTCCTTGTCACTCTTCGTTCTAAATATTTGATATTGGAAAAAGGTATATGAAAACTGCCACATTTATTTATCATACCATCCAATGAAAGAAAAGTTTTCAGGACACAATTGCGTATCTTAGGCGTCAACTTTTTTATGTATTTTTTTATGTATTCTTTTTTTATGCGGCGTTAAATAATCGAGCACGGTTAAAATAAATTTTCGTTACCCTTTTATTTTCATCTTGATATTATATCGGTTTCAAGGAGATTCTAGAAAAAATGTGACACTCATCATCTGCGATATAATTAGAATGAATTTTTTGCTTAAAACATAAATTAAAGCTCAAATAGAGATCAAAAATATGCATCCGTTTATTCAAGAGTGAATAAAACTCTATGCACAATAACCACATGATTTAGGGCAAATCGTTTTCTTGAAAACTGTGCCGTATTGGGAACTTTTGCAAGAAATCTTGCTAAACAGCGTGGCACACCTGGAAAGTACTTCAGTACGTTATATCCCACGAGAACGTGTATGTATAACTGACATAGAATTGTCTTCGCAACGAAGGCTAATCGGTCGAACAGTTCCAGCCATAGTCCTCGACTCCTTTCCAGAGTTTGCAGCACCAGATGTTGCTGAAGTCTTATTTTCTCTGTTCACCAACTATTTCAATAAACGATTTCAAGTCTTTATATTATACTTATAACGCTACACCATCACAAAATTCGGATTCTAGAGCATAACTCGAACCCGCATTCTGCAGATATTCGGTCGTGTGCTACCCATTGTATCCGAAAATGATGATTGAGCCAACATCATGAGCATATCAACTGTGCTATCACAACCCATCGGAGTAAATAAAAGAGAGGAATAAATAACTTTAGATGTTATTATAAGACATACCAATGCGATAACGCAATGTCGTTGTCAATTCCCAAGCTCTACTGTACGTGACAACTGGTACAGTACTATACGTGGAAATTAAATGAGTTCCAACATTTGATTTAGAACAGAATCTGACGAACAAAAATTAATATTACGATATCATTATAGATAAGACACCCTACACTATCCATAGTAGCATGTTCACCTATAACCAGTATGACGTTTATCACTTCCTGTTTTGATTTCGACTCCTCCATATCGACAACCATCAGTAGCAACGCCATCTGTGTAACTGTCAAGAATAACTTCAATTTGCTTACCAGCAGGTGCCTAAAAATTAAGCAAATAAATAGAAATTAAGATCTTAGACATATGCGAGTGAGATTTTTCATTACTTCAATCCAATAGTAGCACATTTCAAAATCGTCTTTCGATTGCCGTGCATATTTGTCACCCACGGTGTTCTTAAGTGTTTTGTAAGTGTCAGAAGCTTTCAGTGTTTCACCACATCCACTGGGCTAAAGGAAAATGAAACGCATGTTAACATTTTACAAGTCGGCAGTAAACCGGCTTTATAATTGGAAACTTACTTTTTCGTCACATAGATCTCCTCCGTATCCGCTTGGACAAATGCACTTATAACAATATCTTGGATGAGGAAATCCATTATTCTGGCAAATTGCCGAAAATTTTTCAGAGCAAGCTAAATGTATTTTCTGTAGAAAAACGACCGTCGTGGAATAGAAATTTGGCTTACAACATAGCAGCTACTCACCGTTGCAATTGTAGTGCTTATTCATCATAAGTTTTTCATAGAATGAAATCATCGGTGATCCAAGAGTTTGCATATAGTTAATATCTTTAGTCACCATTACGGGCTGCCCGTTTTTCGATACGCTGCAACTGGATAGCTTTTTGCTGTTGTTGTTAAATATTCGATACTACTATCTACCTCGTTGGTCCATAATGCATGATACCTCCATAATCGTAAGTTAGACCGTAGTTGTAATTAGTTTGTGAGGATTGCTTTGTAAACTGAGACGCCCAATCACCCTGAAAGTGATTTTCTATAAAGAAACCAAGAAATATGGTTAACTTAAGACTCACTTTGAAATTCTGCATTTTAAGCGTAATAAAATCATCACGATCGTATCTTGACTGCATATGGAAGAAACCCATGGCGTGTGCTAGCTCGTGTGCAGCGGTTCCAACCTGAAGAAATATGAGGATGCAATGTTTTTAATGAATCGACCTTAAATTTTGAATTTAATTTGGTTAAAAATTAAATCTAAAAACACGATTAAAATTAAATTAAATTTAAGATTATACTGATTCGCATCCGCTCCCAAGTGAGAGACCTTGTGGTCCGCCGATCCGCCCTACATGCGACCAGCATCCAACCTCTTTGAAAACGACAATTCTATCTCTTGCTGAAATTAAAGCGAGTAGTTTTCAGCTTTCAGTTTTTAGCTTTTTTCAGACTTCTATCATACCTATGTCGCTCTGAGAGAAGTTAATACAGGTGACATCAGTCCATTCCTTGACAGCCTTCTTGAATACCCTTATTGCATCCTGGGCTTAACTGGTACTAATTGCATTTAACTTATAACGTATTGAGAAGTAAAGCGAACTTGCGTTCCGGTAGAAAGTGTAGTACACATGTTTATTTGGCCATAATGTTTGAGGATATCGCCGATCGACGTATGCTTGTCGTTTTGTGATATTGTTTTTAACCGCTTCGATACCTTCTATGACCTCTTCGGCTTGCCTTCTAAATCAAAAAAGATTTAATAAAAAACCTCAAAAATGTAGAACGGAAGAAACTTATCATAAATGTGGGTACTTTGTAAGAATCATATCGCCTTGGAAAAGTGCAGTATCGATTTTGCTATACTCGTTGACTTCCTCGATTGTGTCACCCATATGTTCTATTTGATCATTTTTCGCTTGGACATAATTCTGAAAAACAGAACAGCTCGAAACGCTTAGAAAATATGAAAAGTATAAGAAAGTTTATGCCTGCCTTCATTCTGTTTTTTAGCTCTTCTTCCTGCTGTGGTGTTAGCTTAAGTTCGTTTCCTATTTCCTCTTCCATGTTGTGTAATTTTTGAAGGAATATTTTTGTGATTTCTGCATCTGGTTCCTCGAAAAAAGAAAAGAGCGAATTATGTGAAATAATCAAATGGGTTCTAATTAAAGCTTGAAAATTTCGCAATGTGGATATTCGTACATTTTTGAGTAACTGTCTTCCTTTGTTTAGTTTTTCTTCAAAGCTCTCTTCACTAACGGCATTCTCTTGGGTCGTATCCGAACTGGTTGACATCGTATTAATGATATACAATGTTACGATTACGAATAGAACCAAGTTCATTCTAGAACCATAACAAATTCAACTAAAAAGATGAAGATATTGTTGAAGTGTAAATAACACATTGTAAAATATGTGAAAGCAACTAAATGACAAGCATGAGTGTGGTTAGGGTATTCATGTTGACTATATGTAAACTTCTAGGCTTTCATCGGTTATATGGACTGATAAATATTTTTATTGTCAACCACACTTGAACAAAACATATTGTTCATAGTTCATTTATTCACGATGGATTATATTGAAAATACCTGACATATACTTTTCCACATATTTTGTTTAAAATTTCATAACGTTCACTGTTTTGCTACTTTATTTTAATATTTGATAGTAGTACACCTTTGTTTCCATTATAAATGGTTTTTTAATCGGAAAGTTTTTTAAGCTTAAACGAAATGGATAAAATTAATATTATAGGGATTTAACAGATTAATTTTTTCAAAAGTTTAGAAGGTTGTCAATAATGAGAATAACGGGCAATGTGTATCAGTACCAAATTGTCGGGTCAAATGATCAGTATCGAATTTCGTCCTTATATGCTCATTGCATTGGAAAATACAGTACGTCCTTCCATTATTGTAATTGGGTGTGATATTCATTGAAATTTCGCTCTTTTATTTTCCTTCATATACCTGCTTTTCTAGGCTTATAAATCGCAGTGGATTTCTCAATATCATTTGTTTTCTACTAGTAGTATAAATACATTTTTCTGTTTATCTCTTTCAAGTAAATGAATAAATAATTAAGTAGGAAAGCGAAATCCGATCAAAATTAACTCAATAAATCCTAATCGGTTTTATTTCTGTAGTCTGTTGTAATGGTTATAAAGATGAGCTTTGGTGTTGGTCACGTTCTGTTGCGATATGCGCCTACGCATTTCTGTTAAGCGTGATATCGAAATGGTGATTAAATGCGAGCCTCATCTATACAGTCACTTTAAATAACCACGGTTTATCAAGCCTGTGCTATTTGTCTCATCCAAATTAAACGGGTACCAATTTACTAATTTCCCAAGGTCCTGTCGTAATGGTTAGCACTCAGAACATTGTATGAACTATTTTTCTGACAGTTCTGTCTAGCAAAGACGATATGCTCATCTGCACCACATTCCATTTGGAAGTTTCTAAAACTGCCTTTCAAGGAAAACCGATCCTTAAACTCTTCCCTTCTAAGTTCGCCTTTCGAATAAAGCATGAGAAGCAGTGTACCATTACTATCAAATAAGGTTAATATTAATTTACTTCAACCACTGCGTGTAACTCGCAATTGCCTTCATGACCACTTATACTCGAAGAAAGCGTGCATTATATTCCTAAACGATAAAAGCGATGTTTGTATAAGGTCACGTGTAATAGACGTGATCTCATGCAAAGCTTCTGGTGACGAATATATTGGTGGGAAGTCGTCCACTATGTATGTATTAGAATTAAAGAGCTTCTAGATGGAAAAATCAAACTCGGGGTGAACAACCAGGTGCACATAGAGTTGAAAAGCATAACGGGCTCTATTTCGCAATCAAGGTTGAAATCCTTGCGTAAGAAACAAAAATACCAGTGCGAAAATTTTTGGAGACGCTCTTGATAAATGCCAGGGAACCAAAATTGAACAGGAAAGACGAGTCTATGGTGCTTATGCATGACCTGGCCGCATATAAAAAGCCGATGTCCTGACTTTACGCCAGACCTCTCTATGTGACCTCTATGGGCGCTTGGTTGCATAAGACGATAGAATAAATTCATTTTTAAGAAGATGGGTATTTAGGGATAATGCGTGTGTTTGACTGGTTGTTCAAACTATGGATGGAGAAATTTCCTTTGCAAGGTTAACGATAGTGTTTGATTGAACGAATCACATAATTTACACAGACTTTTTTAAGCTCTAAAAAAGGCGATCCCGCCGAAATGTGAGCATGTGTTTGGGTTGCATTGTGTCTTCAATAAAAAACCGTATATACAAACCTTTAGTATTGCTATACAAGATTACAGATATTTAACTTACAAATGCAGAGGTTAAAGGATAGCCAATCTTGTAAACCTTGTTGAGTTGGTCAAATATTTAGAGTCAATGTGCAAAATTTTTGAATGGCTCAGTGCTAGGTGGGCGGCCGTGTCGGTGGATAACGCAAAGAGCCTGTAACTACAGCTGCTTAAGGATTCAAAATTGCGGTATAGGTTCCATAAGTGTCACTATGCACGCAAAACACCACACTTATATACAGCGGTCACTTGAAGAAAACAAGCCTCTTTTTTTTGCGGAAAAAGTACTAAAGTTCTCATAACGCATGAAAACCGTTCACCAAAGTATTCAATTAAGTGCCTGTACTATCTATACCTATTACTTATGAAGTTGTGTTATGTAGTTCTAAGATATTAGAATGCAGGTGTTCTTTTAATGGCTCCTAAGCACTTATGTTTCTGAAGCAGTGAATTTATGGAAATATTTGAACAGTCAATAGTATTCATCGTTAAGGTTATGTCCGATCTTTGAAATATTCTAGTAAGATACCAATTCGAAACTATTAAGTGAAACATTGAATGATCGCATATCAAGGAATTCGACAGTGCAATCGTTAACACACCACACCGGATATCTTTTAATGCAGATTCTATTTCGTCTGAGGTCTCAGGTTTTGCGATTAACTCAACTTCATTATGGATGTAAGGACACCATTATAACCTATCACAATTGATATAGAAGAAATAAGAACACTAGGAGAGATTGTCTACGTTGGATTATCCCGTAATTATCAGCTTAACTGAATGCAATGCCAATATCGGCTCACCCAATCGAATCCGTTAACTTATGAATGCTGATAAGATGTCCACACTTTAAAAAATGAAAATTTGAGTGATTGCAGATAAATGGCATTGGCATTACAATCGGTAGCACACCAGACCGGTCACCTGCAGATGCAGGTTCTAGACCCGTCTAAGTCCCGAAGTTAGTGATTAGCTCAGTATCACAAGGATATGAAAACACCATTATAAGCTATCTTGATAAAAAATAACTAGAAATACAATGATTTCAATTCCACTTGATTTTAGATCTGAAATTAAGTCTGAAAGTTTTTCAGGCATAGGACCATTGCATACAATGGTCCTAAACTGCAGAGATTTCGCTATACTTATCAAAATCTTTTTAAGTCATCCTTTCGAAGTTGAAATTGTTTAATAGAAATGTTTACACGTTGTTTCTGAAAATTATCGAATGACAGATATATCTCCAAATAATTGTACGAAATAGTCCTAATATGCATAAATTTAGAACGAATAACAATTCACATTTATACCACTTAAATATTTCCTATATAATTTTACTACAAATGCATGCCGTTGCTATCGAATAGGATCAGAGCAGATTTCGAATGTATTTCAACTTCTATTTATCATTAAATTGATAAGAAATAGTTATAACTATTATGTACAGTGTTCTTCCAGAGTATTCTTGGTACAACATGTCTCAAGTGTATCCAGAAGCAAATACATAAAATGAAACCGGTTCTTAATAACTATACGTTACAAATAAAGATGATAATCGCAGAAAGCTTTTGATTAATCTGAAAACGTTCGTATTTGTCATATATGAGAAGAAAAACAGCTAACAAGACAGACAAACAAATAGCAATAGTAATCACAGACCATCGAGAAATCTATTAGACTGTTTTCGTTTTGCGAAAACATATATAGACAATATCGGTTGTAGTTCTATATTCAAGCAATATGTTCAACAATTGCAAAACCAGCAATACCCATCGTTGTGAGAAGGCAGTATGAAACAAAATCTATGACATTTTTCGTATCCAAAACGGCTACTACAATACTTTCCAGATAGTTATTGTATTCTGCAGCCTTTCCTTTTCTTATTTTTCGCAGGCGATTCAATTCGACGATTATCAGATGCTGTTCGCTCATCATGTTGAAATTTTCTGTAATTATGGTTTTTAGAAATATTAAAAAGTCGGCATTGGATTCAACTCAGTTCTATAGCCATTTAAGCTCAACATGCATTTTATGCAGCTAATAATAATACTGAAGCCGCCATTGCGTAGGGTTCCTAGAATAAGTATTTATTTTTAATCAAAAATGTTTCTCAAATCATACTGCAAAGTTGAAAAGTTATAAAATTTAATGCGCAACGGAAGTGCTTGGTGACGAACTATTTTGAATAGAGATTATATAAATATATAATTGAATTAGTTGACTTTAAGAAGATATTGGTATCCCTATTGAACTCCCTATTGGTAATTTAGATTTATTGTTGTATAAAGCGTTTCGTCTCTAGTCGAATAAGAGCTAAAACTATTCATTGTTGTGTGAATATTACAATAACCAAAATGTGGGAGTACATGATGATCACCACTATTTCAACTTCTGGTCACCAATCAGACACAAAAGTTTCATGTATAATGCATCCTCGTTCTTATGCTACTCACTACCTCCAATAAGTACAGAACAAATTTTCATTCTAGCAAATACAAGAAATGATTGAAGATAAACTACCATCTCTGTAACTGCCAATGTCTTGAACCTTCTAAATTCTACGTTTATTTATTCTAAATCCTAACGAGAAACGGAACTATAAAAACAGCTTTAAAATCAACTAGAACGCCTTGGTAGAATAATCAAGAAAACCATTCTTGAATACCGAAAATTCTTTATTGCAAGACTCAGAATGTTAGCACTGAAAGCAAACATTTCAGAGTGAGCGATTTCCTTTACTTATATTATAGATCTTTTTAATTTACAATAATTGTAGTAACCATTTGATACGAAATACTGAATCTAGTTCGATCAGCTTAAAAATCGATAATTTCGCCATAAATATGAAATGTTAAGAATCTCAAACGTGCAGTACGTTTGTATACCGCATATTATACCAACTAACAGATTACGAAACAAACAACATACCGTACTAATCGAACGACTGCATGAAATGCTTGGTCGACGTTCATTCGTAATTTAGCCGAACATTCTACATACGGTATATTCAAAGATCGTGCGAGATCTTCGGCTTCTGACCGACTTACCTAAAAATGTTTTTTTAGCATAAGAATTTTACTATATAAACGGTAAAATAACATAATATACATAGTTGTGCTGAGATGGCCGCAAAACCCGGGGCCTCAGGCGGGACTCGTACCCGCACCTACAGATATCCGGTCTGTAGTGCTTTCCATTACACTACTGAGGATCTTGCTCTGCGACCACTCAATGCTTCACTTATAGTAAGTGGGTACCATTATCAACACTCGCCCGCCAACGGGTGCGATCTGGTGAGCCGATATCGGCATTACATCCAGTTAAGCTGATAACTCGGTAGTGTAATGGAAAGCACGGCAGACCGGATATCTGTAAGTGCGGGTACGAGTCCCGCCTGAGGCTCCCAGTTTTGCGGCCATCTCATCACAACTATGGACATTAAAATATCATTGCAAAAATATAATATAATATATTGAAAATTATGCTAAAACATGATGCAGGTACGTTCATTAGAGCCCTATAGTTCATTTTTTCCTTGCATTTAATTGAATTCAATTTAAATAAAGAAAACATTGCGCAACAATGAAAAGTAGTGTTAAACAAGTTTTGATTCAGAATTCTATATAAGAAAAGCCTGTTTGAAAGGTAAAGGATGAATGAACCATTTCATTGATTGGTTTGAGATAAAAGCATTTGATGGCGTTTTAGAGATGCCTATTCGGATAGCACACTAAGAATAATTGTGATTGAACGAGTTGGAAAAGCAATACTTTATTAGAATTGCATATACAAAATGAACTACGTTTATAACGCTTGCTGTTTTATGGAAGCCCTTTTTATCTATAATTTGATAAGCATCTTGTGACTGACTGTATGGCACTAGACTTATTCAGTTCTTGTAACGTGAAGCACTTAATTAAAGTAGTAAAGAGACACAAACAGACAGCTACAGTAGTTCACCAAAAAACCAACTTCTCGCAAAGATGATAAGAGGTTTCAAAAAAAAATTTCCTGAGATTTTTCACATTAATACAAATTTGTAATTTCTTTCAAAACTAATAAGATCAGCTACAGCATGAAGTTTGGTAACAATTTTTTTTTAGTTGTAGGAAGTATGAATACTACTGTTAAAACGCCTATTTATTTGAAAATTGCTTTTCTAGCTTAATAATTTTACTATATAAACGGTGAAATGACGTAATATATTGAAAATAAATCTGAACAGGTTTTATAAAGCATTGTTAATAACATTACTACTGTCCTGAAGCAATAACTTCTATCAATCTATATTTCTTATTCTTTCAAACTATTCCAGTATTCATCCCAGATGGTTTGATGCCTCAACGTAGTTGGGAGCTGATCCTATAATTTCCACATCAACATGGAAACCTTGTCAAGAGTACACCAATAAAGAATACTTATCGTTTGGAAGAAATGAAGTCAGAAAGGGACATAGCTTTCTGATCCACAAACGTCTGTGGCTACCTGTAATGAAAACCAGGAGGAAGCCTGGTCACGGCTACTTCAGGAGTCCAAGGAACTGAAGCTAAAAGCTACACCAGCGAAACTTCAGTGTTATCAAAACGTTACGTGTCATCGTGTCATATACGCATAAGACCACCACTATGGTTGAGAGTTACGAGAGAAAGAGACGAATGGAATGTTGTCTGGGTCCACACTATACATACAGGCGTTTCGTTCAAATGGCCAAGATACTATTCCAGTATACAATATACTCACCTGCGATACAAGAGTTGGTATACCTGATAAGGTAACAGAACCGCATCCCAATCACTTTCAACGACACTTTCGGTCCTTGCACAAGTAGTCGGCATTTATTTAGCAATTTATTAACTCAATCACTAATCAAAGAAAATTATGTCAAATTACTATGAAAATTGGAAAAAAAAATATTTCACAGTGAAATTGTTAGAAACGACAAGTTATCATCTAATCCAAAATGGCCTGCAGTAATAAGCTGCTCTTCGTCTCCCATATTATGAATTTTTGTTATATTCTGGCTAGAAGCTAACAACGGACAACTTACAGTGGAGACCTAGGTAGAGTACTGCAGAACACAAAAAAAATACATGTTTAATAAAAAAAATATTACCCTATTCATCTGCAGAAAAAAAAGTCGAGAATTTGAATACAATCGGAACATTTCTAGAATGTGGATTAGAACTTTAGTTTCTATCGTTTTCTTCAAACTGGTTTTCTAGAACGGAACCCCTGAATTTGAATAGTGTGCTGGATATTTAACAATGTATAAACTAGAAAGCTAAAAAAAATAAGACACATTCGAAAAGTGACCATGTCTTGATTGGTTGACAAAGTCGACATGGATTTTTCCTTTACCATTATTCATGTAATTAATCATGTAACAATCTCCCATATCTCCCCCCTTTTTGCATTGCCAAAATTAATTAGTGTAGAAAATAATGAATACAACATATTGTATATATGATTATAGAGCTGCATGAAATTCTATCCAACTTTCTACCATCATTAGCAAGAACTTTTCCAACGATAAATGAGCTTCTCCGATGTATACGTTGGCAACGGCCGGCAAAGCTACGTCGTCCACTTATTTTCTACTAGAAGATTTTACTGACGTGGGATTTTATTACGCATGCCTCAGTGGAATTTTTACTGAATCTGCCAGTCACGACAACAAGCTTTTTATTTGATAAGGTTATGAGGCTAATCTACGGATCGGAAAAGAAATCCCGAATTACACTTAATCTACTTTCAGATGACTTTGAATTCACCGACTACAAATTGACATTCCACAAAATAAAACAACGGTGAAAGTGATGAGGGGCTCTAAACTCTGCGGACCTTTTTAGCACTACATAGAATCCTCTACACATATCTCACTGTTGGCTAAATGGAAATCAAAATATTGAAATCAAAATATTAGCAATAAATAAGCATCTCCTACTTACGAGCAATAAGTATCAGATGGCAGACAACGCATGGATTTTTTACTGAAAATAATGCATAGACATCATTTGAACATTTATTATTTGTTACTACATTATTTCACCTCTTCACAAAGGCTTTAAAAAGAGACTATGATGCTCAAGGAATGCCTATAGCGATAATAATTTATTGGACTACTCTTATGTTCGATAGGTGGATCTTCTAATACAAATACATCTTATAATCAATAATAAATAATCTGATACAAATGGATCTTCTAATGGTGCCCGATCGACTGTATCGACTGTATGGATGATCAACGGGAATTCAGGTGATCCAACTAAATGTCATCTATTATTGGATGACAAGCATAACATGACTAATCATTGCGTTCAGATATCGTTTAGGTAACATACTAGTGAAAGTACACAAAAGTATGTGAAGAATTTACGCTATATAAATAAACCACTAAGCCAATCAAAATATCAGAAGCTATGATGGAAAAGACTTCCTTTTAAAATTTATCGGAGAAAATTTGGAACGCGTTGTAGACTCAACAGTATGAAGAAAGAAGCAATACGCTGACATTCTACGGTTTCCAGTACTACGAAACTTTATAAAAATCATGACAGCTGTTCAGCTTCGCCCTGTCATCAAAACAAGCAAATGCTGCTTAGTTGAAAACTCTTCACGACTACGTATGCGATTGAAGATGGTTTTCAAAAAGAAGCACTCCATTTTTTCAAGTTATTGAATTTGAAGTTACGAAACCAAGCATATCGGACAGAAGAAATAGAATGAGCGTAGACTCTTCCCATATATTTCTAATAGGACAAGTCTTTTAAATTAAATGTCTCAAAATGAAGCATAGCAGTCCAATCGAGAAATTCGTCTGTAGCTGCCCTGCAGCATTGAAATATTATATTTCATTTCAATTAATTCTAGTTAGAACATTTCGATGTCTTTTTCCCTTATTTATAAACAGCTACACTCATACGCCAACAAAGCGTTTCCTACATTTAAAAAGTCTAAAAATATGTTCAAACTAATAGACGAAAAATTGAACACACGAAAAATTATAAAAAAACCTCATGCATAAAATAGTTTATTAATCCAATTTGATGTGCTCGTTTCTCAAAAAAAAATTAATCATAGCAATAACGTACACAATTAAATACTTCGAAGACACACAGTGTTATATTAAGATTCGTTTTAATTCCATGATGAAAAATGGTCGATAAGGAAAAGAATTGTCTAATGACAATATTGTAACAGCATCTACCAGTTATGGCTTCCATATATCGAGCATAAATCACTATATCGAGCATAAATCACTATATCGAACATAAATCACTTTCCATTGATAGAATTCAGCCAAATGTTGAAGTGCTCTTCAACAAATAATGTACAAGCCCAACGACAACACAGCCCATTTAATCGGTGCCTACTAAAGCTCTTTATTTTCTTTTGGTGTTGATCTACAAACAAATTTTTCCTTGAATTTTCCAATAAGCAGCACTTTAGGGTATTCTTGTTACACGAACATTCCACTTCGACCATGAAATAAAGCTCATCTTCCAACGTTCAACTAACCGCTACCCGTTGTTGACGATGCAAACCATCACTTTCATAATTTTATATCAATAACACCAATACTAAAACAACTACATTTTTGTGTTTGAAACGTTTTCTTCTATATAGCTTATGATTTTAGTCATTTAGCGATACTTATTCAACCAAAATAGTTTGAATGAGGCGCGAAAGCAGTTGAAAAAGAAGTCGTATGATTCAATTTTCGCCGTCGCCAACTTCAACAAATGGGCAAAAAACATCGCAGTCGAATTGCAGTATTGGTGAAGCTGTGACAACAACGACAACATTGAGAACGACTACGACGGACGATGCTATTAGAACGCACCCCACGCCCAATCTTTACCAACGCTTTATACCTACATTTCATAGCAATAGAATATAGCTATATATATTTCTTCCTCATCGAACAATTCATTATTTTAATATTTTTGAAATATTTTATATATTTTCATATATTT
>KN716728.1:44056-61693 GCA_000816705.1 Dictyocaulus viviparus | reverse complement strand
TATAAATAGGTAAACAAATAAATAAATAAACATATATGAAAAATACATAGTTAATGTATTTATTTCGTTTTTCTTTTCTATTCATTACTTTTTCGATATCGGTTGACAACAAAATCATCATTCTTCAAAGAACGCTAATATTTTATTTCTCTTAAAATTTCATCAAAAATAAAAGCTTTCTTGAAATCATATGGTATACAACGATGAAATGGAAAAAACAAACAATCTTTGCTTTTGTTCGTAAGAGGAAGAGAAAAAAACAACTCCCAATACTGTAAATAACAGCGTTGTTTTGAGATCATCTGGATTCTGATGTTGACTGTCAACAACAGATTCGTTTGTGTTGTCATTAGTACGAATTCTGAGAAAAACTTTCCTGTTTCCGTCGAACAACTGTTACGATACGTCGACGACGTCAGTGAGGTGATTAGTGTCACAACAATCAGACGACATTCCACACTAAATCTGGTAGTGGTTACAGTTTAGATTATTCGATCAATAACAAATAATCTTCAGAAATTTCCTAGTAACGGAGGGTACTAGTGGTCAACAAACACTCAATGTTTCCGTCATTTTCTCGAATACTTGTTAATCGTAGGCATTTTTTCCTCAACAGGATTGCAATTTTCACTGAGTTCTGTGAAGGTCGCATTCTTCACATCGAGGATTTCAGGAAAGGTAACAGCAATTGTTTTATTTCTCCTCTAAAGAAGCACAACAACTTGTTCATCTATCAATCGAATCACGAACGTTAGTTGTAATTGTTTACGACAATTGATTTTTCTTTTCCATCAATGATTTTATTTATTTCGAATTTTAATGTTTATAACTTAACTCTATGACATCTGTTGAAATCAATGATACTCACGCGTTGTGTCGAGGGAACATCGAGTTTTTTCTTGTCCGACAGAAGACTGGCGCAGCATATTTTCCTCGTTAAAATGTTAAAATATTTCCGTTTCATGCTTCCTATTTACAAATTCGGTCCGTCTGAACACGTATAGTCAGGTCAGTTGCGTTTGACGACCGATGTCATGTTAGGATGCTTTTGTTTATGTGTGAGTTTATTGTTTTTTCCCTCAATCTGTAACAGCCGCTGGTAATGATTTATTGTCGTTTACCTATTATCCAGGAAGTTGTATGTATGTATAATGACGAAAAAAAAAAATCATCGATCTTTCTACGATTGTAAACGATTTGAATTCGTTGTTGTAAAGCGTAGTATTTATTGATCGGGAGGGGAAAAAAAAAACAAAGACGAACGAGCTATTCGTTCATCTGTTGTTTTACTTTACTTTTAATCGTTTAAAGTGTAGAACTGGTTTTGAGTGTCGCTTGTGAAAAGCTGCAAATACAAGAAAAAAGCATGAAGTCTAGCAGTTCGTCGTAAGTAAACAAGTAAACTACAAATATGCATGGATGAATTATTTTGTTCCCTCACACATTCATTATATATTCGTTATGGAATCTTACGTTCACGAAGTTTTTAACAGCGAACAAATATTTCTTAATGAACTGATTGCTCTATTTACTAACAATTTATATGATAGAATATGTGTCTGAATATCTTACCTACATCGTATCGTTTTGATTTCCATGACTCGGCGCCTCAGTGAGGAGTCGAACCCGAATCTTTGCACGAGGTGGATTTTCACATTACGATATTCCAATGAGCAACCAATTCACCTCCATTGTCCTCCTCCTTATTTCATTCTGTTCGAGTTGTCTTCTTTCTTTTCGTCTTTTTTTCGTTTTTTATAAATAATTCTTATTTAAGCTTATCAATATAAAATCTCGTTTTCAAGTTTCCTCATTAATTTTTATGAATTTTTTTTTCTGAATTCCCTCTGGCTCTAAAATGAATAAAAACCTATCAAGATTTTTGTTCTCTAATATAGTTAGCATATTTTATATATAACGGATATTTACGGATTCTTTATCTTTTATTATTTCATTTCACTCTCATGGAATGAGGTTGTCAAATGAGGTTACATCAGAATATGAAAAATCCTACAACCATGTGACTGACAATTATTTGACAGCGTTCGAATTCAATTATTAATCTAACAATAGAATTTGAAAAAATAAAAAAAACAAGTCATGAGACTTTCGACTGAGTTTCAAGTTAAGGCAAAAACATTTTTATTACAAATTCTTTCATTACAGATTCTTTCCGCTTTTTTTCTCCTCTACTTATTTTTCTTTCGTCTTATTTTGATCAGTTTACAAACAAACAACATAACAGCTGCTTTTTTTGTAAATATTAAGAAGCCGTTAACATTTAAATCGATTGATTTTTTCGTTCACCACCTCATTCCTCCTTCATTTTTTAGTTCATTTTCTAATTTTTAACTATATTTTCATTCTTGACAAGTTTCAATTCGATTTATATCATTCCATCATCCAACTGGTTGTTTTTTTTTTTCATGATATGCGTTTCTCCATCGATTTTTGATCGCTCTCTTTGTGCTTTGTTTTTTTTTTCAATCTCAGTTAGACCTCATTCAATAAAACTGATCTTCGTCTTTCTTGATTTCCGTTAAACCTCAGTTATTCAAACGGTTACTGTATTCTTCGCTGATCTATCTTAGTTAGATATTTTCTTGTTCAAACTGATATCCGTTTTCTAACTGTGCTTCTTCTTTCTTGATCTTAGCTAGACCTCATTCGTTAGAACTCGTCTTCGTCTTCTAATTGACCTTCGTCCTTTCTGATATGGGTTAGACCTCACTTGTTTAAACGTCTGTCATTCCCGAATCCTCTGTGTACGGCTTATCGGTTGTTTTCAACGAAAAGAACTTTTTAGTATTATTGATGAAGCAGGAATAAAACAAATAATTCTGTGATAGGCATAACACTTCAATGTTTTGTCATTGTGGAATGAATTTTTCACTATCATATTGTTTTTCTCCACTAATAATTGTTGCTTATTGATTTTTTTTCACTCAATCGTCATGTTGATTTTTTCGTTCTATTCACGTTTATCCGTGTTTTTTGTTGTGATCAATTGCTGTGAACTACGTAATCGACCACCTCATGCTGCTGTTTGCCATCAACACACATCCACCTCCTACCGTCCATAGTTTTCCTCCTCACATTCTCATTCGCGTTTTTTTTCTTCCTCCTCGTTCTCTTCGATCATCAGTTGTTTATACTTCTGTCCGTGCGTTCGTCTGTATTGTTTGACGTCCGTATACGTGTTGTGTTAAGCGAGATTTTTCCTCGTAGCCTTTGTGATGTTCATCAACGTCAAGTTGCCATTATGAAAAGTTTTTTTTCTTAATAAAATCTCAAGTGTGTTTTGGTTCAATAGAATATGGTGAACGTTTTTCGTTTTTCTCATTAGTTTTTCTGTGTAGAACGTCATTCATGCCAATCGTAACCGGTCTCATCAACGTGTTCATCATTTTCTATCAACTGATTGGCATCGTGCCAGTAACACAAGAACTTGATCAACGACAAGTTCTTCTATACAACTGTTCACTAGAAGAAATCGTTCTGCGATAAATTTCATTTCACGCCTCAAATTTTTTCACGATTTAAATCTAGAAAAAATCCGAGAGATTCATCTTTAATCTGGAATCGAAGCATTAAATTTATTTAGTAAAATGAATGAAAAAATCCAGAAGCTCGTGTATTTTTTTTAAAGACGAAAATAATTGAATATCACAATAAATAAAATCACCTCATTTGTTTATTTGCTTTTTTTCGTCCTATTATTTTATTTTCAATATTGATGTTCTAATGAGAATCGAAGCTTTTGTCCTAACCGTTCGTTGCTCTGAAAGAGCTTAATTAACATTAAGCGATTATTACCGTATAATTTCCCTCTACCGTAATCTGTTCAGATCAAAACTTTTTTATACAATAAGAATAGACGCTTGAAATTATTCGTTTTTTTTGAAATAATAGTCTATAACAGTTTGAAAAAATGAGTTTAAAATTTTATAAAATAAATATTAATTATTCTTATAAACTGAAAAAGATGCACCCAATTAATAGATTGAGGAAATAAGTTTTGAAATTTTTTTGAATGAAATTTGTTGAAATGATTTCCATAAATGTTGGTGTGATTCCTAAGCTAGAAATTGACACCGATTAGTCTCTGAGGGATGCTGACCTCACAGGAACGTCGGGTTTGGTTGGCTCGAGGCGGTAATGAACTCCCATCTGCGCATCACCACCGTACTTCCTGCTAGTACCATTTGCCTCACATTTCACCATTAAGATTTGATCAATCCACTGTAAATGAAACAGTAAGTAGACTGAAAAATTTTTTCAGTCATATTACATGATGACGTCATTTATTGTTTAAGCATTCATTAAATAAAAATGTTTTACTGAATTTTAAATGATCGTAATCATTGAAATTCTAAAGAACTCGTTGGGTTGAATGAGTTATGAAGATGATTTTTAAATTATGCAAATATTTTACTCGTTATATTAAAAATATCTCGACTTTAATTTTAAGCATAAAAAACTCAATTGTGATTAAAAATTGTTTTGTCAGTTAAAATAACATTATCTTAATAATTCATCACACTTATGAAACTTATAAAAGTTTCATAAAGTTTTTTCATAGCTCTGCTGAATTGGCCGCAAAACTCGGAACCTCAGACGGGACTCGAACCCGCACTTACAGATGTCCGGTCTGCAGACCGAGTTATACGGCCAACTAAGCACAAGCATGAACAGTATAATATCATTGCAAAATAAAATGAAATTGTAAAACGTTTTTTCTTTGATGAGTATAAAGTAATCAGTTATATTATAAGATTCTTCTTATGATTACAACAGAGATGATAACCGTCATGCGAGGATTTGCATAACTGCTTCCAGAAGCAGAAGAAAAAAAACTCGTCTGGAGTGAAAGAAAAGTCGAATCGGTGAGGTTTCAAAAGAAGGAATTTTCACACCGAAGTTTCAATGATAACCGGTCTTCTGCTTCAGTACGGCGAGAACCTGTTAAGACAAGAGAAAGTACAAATAATTGAAATTTTCACCCTTAATTACGTAATTCTACGATATCATTCTTTATTACGCATATGAATTCGCTTAGAAGCCCACATAATCTGCCCTTGTTATCGAAATAGTGAGGAAATGTGGCCGGAAAATACCTCATTACATTGTATTGAGTGACGACATGAAAAAATTATATTAATCATTATGATGACGAATGAATTGTGGTCGAAACAAAACAATGAAACAAGGTGGTAATTGAAATGCATGGCAGTTTTGGCATGAAGAAGAAGGTCCTGCGAAGAAATACGCGATCACTGTCGTAGTACGGTAGCTTGGATTTGCTCAATGCAAAGAACGCCTGCTGGAGAAGCAAAAATTTTAGCAACAATATAAATTACTGAATAAAACACTAGTTAAAGAAAAATAAATAAGTTAATTGAGAAACAGCAGGCCATGAACGAATTAGGAAAGCTGGTATTGACAAAATAAAAAATGATTTATAGTTTAATATTTCTATCAGTACGTATAATTTGTAACGCATCATTTGTTTACAGAAAGCGAAATGTTTTCCTAAAAACAATCAACATTGTCTGAGTTCTCGAAACAACAGCTGATTATTTCTTATTGTTTATCATATTTGGCATGTTAAAAAGCATGTTACTGTATTAAATGCAGAAGAAAATGTTCTAAATTATATATGAAAGGTATTTTGTCAGCTGACTTATAACGTTGTAGTGTGAAGGCTATCTGTTTACAGATGTGATCTACAGATAAACAAAAAAAAACGAAAGAAAGAAAAAATGCTGCGTTTTAATTCTTATTTGTGTTTCTATTTTCTACGAATTATATTTATTACGAAGAATTTCTCAGTTTAATGGAAAAATCGATACGATGATTCTTATTTGCTGTTTTACTTCTGAGTCACAACGAACATTCTGCCCCGCCCTCCTCCGTTTATAGGTGTTAGTTCGTTGCCATCGTGATAATCATATTCGTGTATGTTTAATGTTTACTAGTAGTTTAGTTTACTAAAAGAAAGTCAATGCCAAAACTTACAGTAAACCTCGTATGACATCATCACTTATCATACCTCATTCTTATGAAAACACCATCAAGCCAATTACTGTTATAATCAATCAAAATTATTCATCGGAGTATAAATACTATAATATAAATACTGTTGTTTATAAATTCTTTAGTGATTTTAACGAATCTTTATTTTTATTTTTCCTAACTACGCGTAAAATGTTCTTTCTATTTTGTAAAGCAAGTAATTTTTTCCTTGTTTACCAACACACCTACTTGTTTACGTGCGAGGTTTAACTTCTTTCATGATTTCATTTGTAATCAGACGTTGATTTCATTTCACTGGCGCTCCATCTTATGGCTTGGTATTCCTTCCGTGATCTTTACTCTCCTCACTTTTTTTTACTACTTTCCTCACCGAATTTTCCGCTAACCATTTTTATGCCGATAGACATATCGTTTACTTTACTTCTTACCGTATTCCTGAACTTCTTTCTACCGTATTTCTTTCAGTTTTGCAACTGCTTAATACCTCATTTTTCCTCTGGAACACATTAACAATTCTAACGCGATTTCATCGTTTTATGTAGAATTAAATTAGTTTGAAACTTTTAACTTGATTTTATTGAAATTCTAAATTTTCTCGCTTTTTCAGATTCGTCGGTCATATCACTCACACCTCTTCCTCAACTCTGATATTTGTAAAAATATTTAAGAATAAAATTTTGCATAAAGTGTCTCGATGGATTTCTGTTTCTAGCAAACATTTAGGTAATTTAATACGATAGGAAAAAAAAAGAATCATCTAATTCAAAAGCTTATTATTTCGCACTTTTTTTTCATTTATTCACATCTCATTCTATGAAGCGACAATTTCCCTCATTTCTTTTAAACCTGAATTATTTATAAAGTGGCTCGCTAGTTTTTTTTTCCAGTTGTTTTTTTCCTCCTAAAGAATTTGGCATCACTCATTAAGTGAAATTTACGGCACTTGCCTCAGTACTTTTTTTGGGTATATATATATTTTCTCTACAGTACCAAATTGTATTCCAGTCATTTTTCTCTATCCATTTTTTCTTTGATATGCAGATTAAAAATTTTCGGATAAATTGCTTAACTTTGCATTATAAAGTAAATCTTATCAGATTTTGTAGGAGTATCCCGCCTGAGGTGATTGAGGATTCTCTTTGATTATTAGTTTCCAGAAAAATTTTACATGTTACTTTATATTTAGCGCCATGATATTCTATGGAAAATTTACTTCTTTTTGAATAATAAAGTAAATAATTCAGTCTAGTCTTTTGCAATTTCTATTATTTTTGTTTTTCTCTAGTCTTTTTTTTTTTGCAAGTTTTATTTTGTAGAAAACCAGTTTATACAGTGAGGACACTTTCACCAATCAATACCCATCAAATCAATTTGACAAATCAATTAATGTTTTGATTTTTTCATCAACTATGATACGTTATAATGGTTTTCGTTTATATCCCTCATTGTGCTGAGTTAAACACAAGATTCGAAGCCTCAGGCTTGGCAAGGATGTTAAATATGACTTTTTTGTTTGAAAACTTTTTTCTAGAAAACTTTTCCTCATCTTAATATCCTTGTTTTTGTTTATTTTGTATCAATCAATATTCTTACAGTATGTTTTTATTTTTGTGAAAAATTTACTAGTTGAAGTATTTGTGCATTTTTTCACTGTTGCTATTTTATAAGATATCTTCTAGAAGAAACTCTATCGATTTAGATCGAAAAACTTCCAAGCACTGTATTTTTATTGATTTTTTTATAGGTTAAAAAAGAATTCGCATAAATATCAACTATGTTTAGTACGTTTCTATATACCACTAAATTTTTCTCTGAGGAAAAAAAAAGTAATTTTCTGAAACTTTTTCCTTTGCATTCTATTTAGCTACTTGTTCTTATCTCAAGACGGAACCATTTTTGAGGATAATAAGTGCAATGTAGTTGACTCGTTCAAAATGACTTCATGACGAAAATATTTGAACATATCAGTAGCATATCAGTATTTTGTTGTTTGTCGTCAAGAGCTAAAATGTCTGAATGAATCAGAAAGAGTAAACATGCAGCTTATAAAAATGACAATCACCCTGACAACGCCGGCTATTGATGTGAATCGATATTTTTGTCGTAATTGTTTCAAATATGTAAGCTCGTCCATCGGAATTCTCATAGTTTTCTCGTGCATTACCTCAAGAGGTACGGCTTACACGAAATTGTGACTGACCTAACTGAGTCACGACATCTTTTCAGTTGGGATTTTTTTTGCCAGAAGACAAATGCTTCCTTTGAAATAGATGTTGCTTTGCGTTTTGTACGAGTTTATATGATATCAACATCAACACTGCTGATGTTTTACGTTCATATCAGAATACTAAATCTTTCCTAATAATAAATATTATTAATAATGATAATTATTTAGTAATAATAATATCGTTGGATTTCTATGCGTTTATTTCATTTCGAAATCCAACACATCGCTTTAAATATTTTGTGATCAATCGATATTACTTGGCTTAACAACTTGTAGTAGATCAATAGCGATCAATATTTCAAATGTATTCATTCGAAAAAACGATTCGTGAATGTCACGTGAAACGAAATTTCAAATTTCTAATAAAAACCTGCAAATTTAGTAAGCGTCTAAAGAAAAACACCTAATACAAATTATATAATATATACTTAATATTCATTATTTTATAAAAGCATTTCAATGCACTTTTTTGCTTTCGACGACCACAGCAAGCTTTAAACGAAAAAGTTCGTTTCATTTATGAATGAATTTTCAAATTCTTCTCGCAAGTGAAAAGCATAAGCTTTTTCATCGTTGTTCGAACGAATGCTTTTGTGATCGCGTTTTTTTTTTCATCGTTTTCTTTCCTGAGGCTTAAATGAGTAGCACTCGAATATTCCCATGTCAGCGTTTACTGAATTTCATCAATATTCCATCGGTATCCTTTAGAAGATTTATGTCTCCTCGAGCATTTACATTGTTATGATGTCATTTTCACGATGAGTTTAAAAAAAAAAATAGCCACCGACACTAACGGAAATTTTTCAAAAAGCGCAGCAGTGACGCAGAGGACTAAAGCCTAATAGGTTTGCAGTAGTCAATTTCTATCAATTGGATACTCTAGTCGTCTAGACACTAACCTTTCATCGAAAATAAATGTGATAAAATTTTCACACTTATTGTTTCAGGCCAAATAAAACACGTATCAAATTAAACTCTTATTTCTTCTTTCAATAATTTCTCTACTTTTCATCTCGAAATTTTCACGGCTGGACGAAAACAACGGCAACTTCACATATTTTTCCTCCAATTTTCATAAAATCTTCAGAAAAAAAAATAAGATAACATAAAATAAGCCTTGGCGTCGATCAATCCATTGTGTTATACCTCATATCGTGGAGGTGGTTCAGGCTTCAGGACGGCCGCGAACTGATTCGGACCTGCTTGTCACTGTGGCACCTCCACCACAACGCCATGTGCCCCGCTTTAGGAAAAAATATTTATCTATATATTTATGCTTAATATTTTCATGAATACTAAAGTAATCAATAATTGTATGAAAAAATAAACCTTGTATAGCGAAAAAGACCAGGAAATAAGCTTATTTGTTCTCCAATAGATAATGAAGTTTCAACCTTCGGTGAAAACATCAACGTCATTTATTATGAAAAATAAATAAATCCCGTTGTATTCACAATACCATTAATCGTCATCGTGTTCTATATGAAGACGTCAATCTGACGTATTCAGTAAAGTTCATCTATGTTCAAATGTCACCGCTTACGTCACCGTAGGAGCACAACACCTTTTCGGATTTATCGATTGGAACGTCAATGACTATTCGAGATGGAAAGAAAAAAAACCTATCATGACAACGGAAAAGTTTATGAGTGTATTGAGTCAGCTTCGGGAAATTCCCTCATTCCATCTACATAGCGGATATCAGGTTATCGTCGATCGTTAAGTAACAATTAAATAATGATTTCTTATGAATTCTTAGGTTGTTTATTTTGAAAAAAAAAAGTTGTTTTGGATTTTTCAATTGAACCAGAATTCACACAACGTTGAAAGCAATTCCAGGAGCAATAAGTTACGATAAAAGTCTAGAATAAAAATGATAAGGAGAAACTTTGACGTTGATTAAAATTCGTGAAGATGTGCATCGCATTCGTTTTCATGGTGATATCGTGAAGGTGATTGTGTGTGAGTCTAATCTACACATCGACTTGAGGTCATCACTCTTCGCCAACTCAATGTTACTCACTCTCTTGAAGCAATTCTGATAGCAATTCATTGAGTCCCGCTGGTGTAAGAAACCTCGCTTGCCTTGAGTCGAATCGGACCTTGTATATTATTGCAGCACCTGATAAAACGCCAAGCGCCACTGGAATTTTGTGGAAGAATCTGAATAGTTTTCCTCCTAAACCATGAGTGAAATTTACTCTTTACATTAATTTATCAATTTTTTGCTTTAGCATAATTACTATTTACATTGTTTCTGAAGTAATCCACTTCTGTGGATATCAGATTCAGACATATCAAATTTAAAATAATTTGGTTTCTAGTTCATAGAAATGTTTTCATTTCAATAGGAGATCTATTGATTGCTTTTGATATTTCTATAGCCAAATTCATAGTAGTCGAAATTTTAATAGACCTACATCAATCAATACTTTGATTGATTAGATGAAAAAGATTACAAATCAAAATTAAACATCCGTCTTTCGTGTCTATTCAAGAAAAGTATTCAAAATATCACTCATTTTTCAATGAGAGCTTGTTATTTCTTGAGGGCATCAATGATATCCGGCAAAACCTTCACAAATTCATCAAAGTACGGAAGATTTATTATAATCAATATGTTTATATCCATTTTCATCTCCCTCATAGAAATAGATAGAAACCAAACACAAGTCGAACTGTAACTATTGCTGTTGCACACATCTTGTTTTGTTGTCGTTTCAGAGGTATTTTACCTCACAACGTTTTTAATTCGTTTTCACTATTCGTAGTAATGAGTTCTTTTCTATCAATTATTGTAATGTATAGTGGCATGATTCTAAAATTCTATTTAATCTGCAATATGACTGAGGATTTCGATCATTTTTGAGGCATTAGGCTTTATGAATAGCTCAACTAGGTGGTTTATCACCAATGTAATAGACGTGACACAATGGTTATGAGGTGGTGAGGCAATGCACAGTGTGAATAACCAATGTTCGATACTTCTTGAGTTGTTTTCTACCTTTCATTCTTTTTCGGCTTATCAACATCAGATTCATCTGAAGTGTTTTTAAACTCATTTTCCTGACGAGGGCTGCTTCAAGCTATTGTGGAGGACGAAGCCGAATGCATAGTTAATCCAGCTGGCTGGATTTCGAACAAATTGATAAGCGCCCAGTTTTATCCCTTTTTCATTCATCTGCATGGCACTTCTATTTGTTTATCATTTCAGTCCTAAAAATTACATCATTAAAAGCTTTAAGAAATAAAGAAATATAAAGTTACATTAACATCCAATTTATCAAATTTTGTAAGACGTTTTGGTTTTGGGAAAGTTGAAATTACTAAAGCGATAGAATGCACTCTTTTTATTTCCTCAGAATCAATCAATAAGATTTGGATAGCAATCGATAAGATAGCATACAAATCAAATAGGTGTTTTTCGTTATTCTACAGCTGAAAACTTTCTTTTGACCTCCTCTTTTTCTCTAATACTCAAAAGTTGTGTTTTATTTCTTTTATTGTTTACAATTTATCTATTACATTCAGAACAATTAGTTCAAGCTTTTATTGTGTAATTATTAAGGAGAACGTTTTGTTTTGTGAACAACACATATATTATTACCTTTGTATATTTTTTGTCTTACCATAAAAAGAATCATACGGTAGTTATCAGATGAACTTATGAATCGCAAAAAGTGATACTGTAGCTCTCGCTTAATTCCTTTTTCATTACTTCACCATATTCTTTTAGTAGAGGTATCTAACATCTACACACATATATTCATACAGCATAGACATATATGAATATATATGTTTATACGTATGTGTGTATAGATGTATATTTACATATTGATCGTTGTATGACGTATGGAAGGAACGAATCATCACATCATCACCGTCACCTGTTTTCACCCTAACAAATCAATGGATTGTGTCGACCAACTTGAACGGACACCCGGTAAACACTCCAAAATGTTCCTGTTGCATACCAAAATTGTCCATGAACTCATGTAAGTTCAAACTAATCAATAATTCATAAATTTTCTTAAAAATCTTTCTAGCCTACTTTAGCTTGTTCAACATTAGTTTGATTACTTAAATAATCAGAAAACTATTAGGATTTCTTAACGATTGATCTAAATATTCACTAATAGATCACATTACACCGATCGATTATCATTCTGATCGATTTAGCTTCAGATTTATTACTAAGACAATACAATATAGACAGTAATCCTTTAATGTAATATGTTTTTCCTCTTTTTTTTTCAATCACTTGATATGTTGTGGATGTGGGAAATAATCGTACGAGGGGAAAATCCCTCATTGTGTGTTGTTTATTTTAGTCACTAACTGAAAACTTGTCATTACAAACATTTGACGACAAAAATTTCACACACAAACATTCTCCTCGAATGTTTTGCTTGTTCGTCGCCTGATTCAAGAAAATGAATTTTCTTCCAACAGCTTTCGATTCATCGTTTGTAGTCTATAAAATCGATAACATTTAGATAGATATCAAGCTTTTTCATCGAATCATGTAATATTTTGTATTATCTAATCGATACGTATTCAATTTATGATCGTTTTTAAATGTTTAAATTCGATTAATATGCTTTTCTAATGAGGATAGCCTTGAATTACATTTAATTTAAAAGATAAAAAATCGATTGTTCGCGGTTAGTTTTCAATCAGTAGGAAAACGAGAGGAGAGAAAAAAAAACACCCCTAAATGCCAAACGCCTTTAGATTGATGACGGTCGTTATTTCAAATGTTTATCAGGCAACATATCGGTAAAAGTGACGCTTTTCAGTAAATTTCCCTCCCTCATTGTTTTTCGTCATCACCTTTTTTGATCACACGCTTGCTGCCAAATCGACGCTTCCATCGTGCTGGATAGCCCGCGCTGAGTCAGTCACGCGCTACAGTGATACGGTGGCTAAATCGAGCGCTAAACCGACGCCATTCATTGTTGAAAGTCTATGCGAATTTCCTCATCCCATACATCTGAATCATTCAGAAAACTCGAAACCTCAGTGAAAACTCGATTCTACGTCTCCACCTGCATTGTTTTAACGACACTTGATTGTTTTTTTCATAATTTAGCGCATTGTAGCCAAATCTTTGCGAAATTTAATTACTAAAGAAATCATAAATAAGCAAATGAGTTCCCAGATTTTTGAAAGTTTTTTTTCGAAATTTTAAATTCTATTAGTTAATTACAAACGAAATATTAACAATTTGTACACCAAAGAAATTAATTTTAACATTTTTCTCTCAGATTAGAAAAGAAGCCGTTTCATTACGCATTAATTATTAATCATTTGAAACGATCGACGAACGAACTATGTGGTTCATTTTATTTATTGTTTACTTGTTAGTTTATTTTATACGAGTCGCTTAATTCAACCGGTTTGACGGCTCAGCACAAAAACAAGTATTTGTGAAAGAAGATGAACTACAGATTTCAGATTCTCGAAAGTTGTTTTTTTTTTTGCTTGGCATACAAACTAATATAAGAGTTACATCACATAGTTGAATTAGAGTTACATAACTCGAACGTTATGGCGAGTCTCGAACTCACCGTCGCAAATTTTCGTCTGGATATACCACCTTATCAATGATCACTCATTGCCTCATCAATAATAACGTTGATTTACGTTGATCGTTGAATGATTACTAAATTGATAATCGTTGGATCGACTAATATTTCGGATGTATAGGAAATCAATAGTGTATCGACAACTGTAAGATCAGATTTCTTGAAGTATATTGATCGTTTTGTTTGATCTTTATGTTGGCGATGGTGATTTCAAAGGGAACGACTCGAGGCGCTACGTGACATTATCGTTCTGAAACGATTTAATTTCCATTTTATAATAATAATATGGCATAAATGATTAGTTTTTTTTCGCCGAATAAACAACGGCTGTCAATAACAACCATTATGAAAATCTTTTTTAATGCTAGAAAAGTCTTTACAATCGTCAATACATAATATTCTAAAGTTTTCGGAATTACTACCAATTTCTTTTGTTTTTTTAATTACAATCACCTATTTGTAAAAGTAAACGATATTTTATTGATTACTACTTGTTGTTATGAATATTGTTTATTATTTGTTACTGTTTATTGTTGTTTAGTATTTATTCAAGTTTTTCACTATTTATTATCATTTGTTTATAGTTATTGTTTTTAATGTAGTAATTAATAAAATTTATATAATTATTATTGTATAGTCGTCATTTATTGTTACACTTACGTTGCATTTATTTTTGATCTAGATCACGTTTGAATATCGATTTTTTTCAGATCTTTATTTAATTGAACGTAATAGGGTGATCACAAAACTAATAGGGTCCATTAAGCGTTCATTCTTTCAGAATTTAATGCTCTCCTTTATTTATTTGTTTACTATTTTCTTATCAATCGTTGAACTGAATCGAACTTTCGTAAATAAAAACAGAAGTTCCATCAGAAAACTGATGGAAAATTTATTTCAGATAGTTTTCTGTCTTTTTTTTTTCTGTGAGAAAATAAAAACTCATCCGAAATATTATCGATTTTCTTTCCTGCCATACTTCAATGCTTTAAATCATCTTATAAATGTATTAATAATGAAAAAATATTAAAAAAGCTAAGTGAAAAACATCTTTTTTTTCACCATTAAAGATTTTCATTGTTGTCGTGGTTGTGGTCGTGGTCGTGTTTAATCAATATATATCTTTTCTGTTGAGAGTGTTTTTTTTTTCTTCAAATAACAATTTGTTGTCATATTTTATAATGAATTTTCTGTCGTATCGTTACAATGCTTTTTCGTTTTCCTATTTTATCACAAGCTTTCTTTTTTTCTCCTATTCCTTTTTTTTCCTTTCCTTCATGACTCTGAAATGAAGTTTAGTTTAGCGAATTTCCTCCTCATAAGCAGCTTATTTGAATATCACCTTAAGCCAATTTCGTTCCAATATTCGACTTTTTTTTACTTTGTGGGCGATTTTACCTCATTCAAGATTTCTATTTTATGGATTAATTGTTTATTTATAAGTTAAAATGTCATAGAAGTTTATGATTACAGTCAACAATAATTAATTATACGATTTTGTTATATAATAAGATTTCTTGCGAGTCATAAATATTTTCTTGTCAACAGATGTTGCTGTCTCATAATTAACGCATGACGTAATCATTATTCATTTCACAACAATATTGTTTATCCGTTTCGTTTCAGCCTTTAATAGTACGAATAAAATTTAAGCATTCTTCTTCACCTCAATCAATACTTTAATATAGTTTGATTACGAATTGAGTTTGATTGATGTTTGTCAATGTAGAAGCTTAAGCGGTTATGCACTAATAAAAACAACAGTCGTTTCATTAACAAAGACGCCTGCAAGATGAATATGCAAATTAGTCTAGAATGAGAATCACTTGTTTCAGACATTCATATTGATGAAGTACTTTTGATTAGCTCAAAATAAACTGATAACGATAGAAACTGGCGTTAATCCATTCTAGTAAGATGCGACATGAACTCGTATTCAACAAGATGTCGTGGAGGTAAATGAGTCCAATTATCATTCCTCTACACGATCATTTGTGGTCAGAATATTTTTAAAAATTGATTGATCTGTTTTCTTGTTCTGATTCTTCCATTCTAAACACCTTGCTAAAGTATTTTTTATGAAATATTGTTTGAACTTTTTCAATTATAAGACGAATAAATCCCTTTCTTTTCCAGAAAAAAAATAAACGCCTAGTTTTGTTTAATCTCAAGTACAAATTATTTATGGAATGGGAGACGATCCATGAGGCCATTGAACTTTTATTATGCTTTTTTTTGAGGTTTTTCGAGTGATATTTTTCAAGCTTATATATTAAGATCATTAGTATTTTCGACCTATTGTGAAATTTACCTCTTCTTTTGCACCTTTTTCCTCAAGAAAATTGTTGTCTCAGTTACTTCATGTGTCAGTAGTTAGTGTACCTGACGTTTCGGTAAGTGAAGTGACATCACCAAGCCTTGATTTGTTGAATATTACATGAAAATACCGTATACGACTAGTTTATGTGTGATTTAAACGAGCCTTCTACCTTATCGTATTACCGTAATCTTTGGTGGTTTGTTACTGTAACGCCGTTTAAGGTGCATTTGTCATTAAGTATCCGAGTGTTATGGTATTCAATATTCAATATTTCACTGAAATCCGTTCACTTCATTTATCGATCGTCAATTCTCACCAACTCTGAACTTGTGCATCACAAAAGAAAAACTGGTAACAAAATTGAAAAAAAGTTGTTTTTAACGCATCTTTTTTTAATCGTCGATGGCGATAACGCGATTCACCCAACATCTAACTCACTTGACTCATCATGTTTTGTCGTCATTCAAATCCAGAATGTCGAGCTTTTTTGAATGGTCAATTTCGCAATTTGTTTTTTTTTTCTTGCTAAGGTTTTTTACTGAATAGTTCAGCTGTATACTCAGTTTTTCTGGTCAAAAAAAATTTAACTATTCTATGACTGTGATTGTATTTTGATCTCCCTGATGGATCTACACATTTTCGTCATTGTTTTAATCGAAGCTTCTTATTCGTAAATCATTCATAGATCGGTCGTTGGATACGGAATCTACTTTTAAATTTTTATTACTTGAAAAGAAGGAGTTCGTCTTATGAAGCTGATGCATTAAATGTAATTTTTTAAAGCGAATTCATGAAATTTACCACTAATAAGCTCAGTGTTAATTAGATTTCTGAGTCTTTCTGCAGCTAGGGTTCGGCCTCAAGTGTCACTCACAACCTCGTAGTCTACGAAGTCTAATAAGTCACTTCTTTTATTTGCATGTAGTTTTGTTATTTTTGCTCTTCTGTGTTCCTTCTCTAAGTGATCCCATTTTTGTGTTCGTTTTATAGACTGATAAGCTTAGATCGTGAGATGATAGATTTTTGTTCTATCATTCCAGAATGTCTCGGATCGGTGTGTTCGGTCAAATTTCCGAGATCACCAATTATCTGTTTCTATCAGGTGCTGGTTGCTTAAAACCGGATAAAATCAAACAGAAACAAATAGTTTTCATTGTCAATGCGACCACAGAAGAACCAAATTCCTATATTCAAGGTTAGTGAATTATTAATTTACGTAAATGATTTCAGTTTACAGATATTAATACGTGCCTCTGGGCTTTTTTTCCTCCTTTGTGAATGATTATTAAGGATTATGAAGCCATTGAATTTAATCTGCAAAAGAATCCGACTTACAAATGTCATTTCCTTATATTCAAAACAAAACGACTATTAGAGGCAAAATTTTTCCAAAGTTCTATTCAGAAATTCGGGTGAAGTATTGAGACAAAAAAGCAGTAAAGAATAAGAAATAAGTCGTATTGATC
>KN716728.1:0-34455 GCA_000816705.1 Dictyocaulus viviparus | reverse complement strand
TTCTAAAACGATGAGTGAAAGATTGATAGAGCACGTTCATTTTCCATTAAAATGACACAGATTAGACGTTCACTTGTTAAGTTATTGAAGTAACCATAGAACTCTGAGGCGGGACATGAACCAGAATCTCGTAGATCTGCGACTTATAAACGTGAGATACCATTTTAAGCCATTGTAGCTGATTGTGGATGAAAATTGATTACATATCCCATAATTATAATTTTACATTGCTAGAGAATTTTCTTAGGAACCTTTTCAGAATTAGGATAAGCATAAGGATAAACATAAATTGCGTAATCTAACATTTTTAGAGAGATGCACCACTCATTCATTATCATGTTGATACCCGGTAGCTGTTGGAGTTATCTATTCAATGACTTGAGAAGATCAGTCGTCTGCCAAATCAGTGTTGTTTACCATTCGAGAGGCTTGGCTTGTCTTAGAGGCGAATTCAAACCCAAAGTGTTTGCTATGGCCTCTCCTTCCACTGGGTTTCGCGAGCTATGAATTTGTTAGTATCGAGCCTGAAAAACTCTTTTCTTCTTTGCTTTCAAGGTCTTATTTTGAACGACTATTCTTATGTTTCATTCACCATTACGATATAAGCTGATATTATATTTCGAATTGAAGACTTATCACTATCTCAGCTCTGAAAATATAGTTTCAAATTGATAAAAAATTTTTTACAACTTCTGAGTTACTGTAAATGATTATAACCCTTACAAGGCTGCTAAAGGGGTCAAAAAACTATAAAGAATCATTCACAGTTGTTCGAAGCATTTGCATAAGTTGACCTTAGTTGTTGCTAAATTAGATCAAGCCGTTTCTATTTCTTTTTATTTAAACAAACATCTACAACCTCATTTGAGTGATATAACAATATTTGAAATGTTTTTTCACAATGACAGTAAGACAGTGAACTGGTGGCGAGTCTCCCCAGATAATCTCCAATGTTCATCTCATTTATGTAAGGAAACTTTAGCGCAATAACAAAGTGTAGTGCATCGGTACGAGCAATCGAGCACAGATTCGATTCTACACACAGAAAAAACAAACACTACCGTTGTAGGGTTGGAGTGTATTAGTGTTGGAGTTGTATTCCTATGATAAATAGAGCTGATCTGATAATGATTGGAAACTGAGTGCTTCACATGCACTCAGTCACCTCCAAAAATCATAATGAATTCGAATGTAGAGCGCATCATGAAGCGATTATTCAACTTCATACATTATCCCTCATGCTTCTGCCTAGCGCTAGTCATACGACCTATTCAAAAACAGTCCTAAAATCGATAACTTAGCTTGGCAACGATCCTCACCTTTATAATGTTACGATGCGTCAGTTGCCACAGATTTTCACCTATTACGACTCGAAAAATTTTCGATCAGTTTGAAAAAAAACTCTTGTTCAAAGTTATTTCAATTTTAATTGTAAATTCTTCATGAAGTGACTAGTCTGATCATATCATTGCACTTTATTCTTTACTCATCCGCTCAATTTGAAGTGTTTGTTTAGGGCTTTTTTTCCCTCATCATCGACGAATGCAATAAAAAAATAAGAAATTGACAACAAAAAAAGTAATTTGGCAAGTATCCAACAAAAAAATTTGGTCCATTACTTGATAGCTCCACAAGTGTTTGGTAGCGTTTATTTGAAAATGACTCGTTCTGACCAAGTTACAAATTACCGACCGAAAAATCGTTAGTGAAAGTTTGGAGAAGAAGAAAAAGCTTGAGATGATTCTGCATAATAATTATTGTTCGTTAAAACTTTATAGTTTTTAAATTCAATGGTAACTGCTATGTGATTAGTTCAGTTGTAGGCATATAAGAAAATAAATAAATAAACAAATAATACAAGTTTAAGTAGTATTCGAATTGGTTTTGGAGACTTTTTTTGACGGTTTGAAGAGAAAAAAAGCACTATGAATGCGTCATTATCAATAATGAAAGCTACGAGCGAGAAATATCATATTATGAACGAGTTTTCACTAAGGATTGAGTTCATTCAGACACGGAAACAGACAACGATGACTCGTCGTGGATAGACGGAATTGCTTTCATTGAGAGGATTGAGTCATATACGAGTATTCGTGGAGGAAAACAAAGACTATCACGGTAAACGATTCATTCTTGCTTTTCCATTTCTCTTTTATTCTTTCTGAAACGAATTTCGATGAGTCGACAGCAAACGTTCGTCTTCGATTCTACGATAAGTATTATTCATTTTTATTTCATCTAAATATAAATACAAACTGGTACGAGGAAAAGCAAATAAAAATAGAATAGTAGGAAAAAGCAAAGTGTATGAAGAGGGAGAAAAAAAACTATTCATCCTTGTATTTTCAATTTTTCCTTAATCGCTCAACTTACCATTACAGTACACTTCTCACATATGTGATATTGAAAAGTCAATATATAAAATAAAAAATAAATAGAAAAAGACTGTAAATATTTTGTTTCGTTGTGAAAACACTGTTTCTTGTTTGTTTGCAGAAAGAAATCCGGAAATTAATTTTTGTTTTCAAAAGAGTTTTGTATTTCAGAACAACAGTAGATCATATTATATCCATTTATAATGACGTCACATTTTTTGTTGTAGGAAAAAAAAACAGGAGAAAGAAAGTTGGATAAAGACGTCTCATCCAGAAAAAGATGTCATATCTACTATTTGACGCTTGTAATATTTTTTAAGAATTGGTCGGAAATAAAAAATTTGCTACAACTTTTTTTATAAAACCTCTTCAGTGATTCAATATGTTTGACTCAAATAAATAGTATAGTCAAGAAAAGAAAAAGGAAGAAGATGAAAGAGAAGGCGAGATGAATTGTGGGTGGAGTCATTATGACAAACGAACTCGTCAAACACTTACCGATTCAATTACTCGTCATGTTGTATTTAAGGACGAGTATTTCGATGAATGAAATCACTTTGGACGAGATGCTCTGCATTGTTTTATTTGTTAATGTTGTTAAAGGTGGGTTATTTCATGTCATACTGTAACGTGTTGAATTTTCTTTTAAAATTCATTATTTTTTTTCGATAAGATATTTATCCTGCCATTACACTACTAGTTTTTATAACGTTTAAATAGTTGTGTTAATCAAAAAGGAAATACTTTTCTGTGCCTGTTCACCGTAAACTACAAATTTTGTAATGAAGTATGTCGTTGGAAAAAATCTCGTGACAACGTTAGTCCTTATTTTTTTAGATCTTTTATTTTCTGGAAACCATATGGTTATATGGCAGGAAAATGATTGAGGTTGAGGCTCTATTGTAGTTTTTTCTCTTTGTTCCGTTGAAGAAGGAAACCTAATTCTAAAATATCATCATATGAACCTCCTTAAACATTTAGCAGATAGCTATTAGTGTATAGAAATCCATCAGACAGTACATGAACTAATATGTTTGGGGACCAATCTTTCTTTTATCAGGGAGAGCCAGGTCTTCTCAGATTGCTCAAGTCTTCAATTTTCAGTGGCTTTTTATTTGCCTATTAGTATCGTTTATAGGTCATTTTTCTTGTATTCTGGTATTTTTTGCTATTTGACTGTCGGAGATCATAACTATGCGATAGAATAAGGCTTTGTGCTGATATAAGCATCGATGAGGGGAGAGTGGCGCAGAGCTGGAGGTGCCACAGTGACACGCAGAGTCGTATCAGATTCGTTGGCGCTTCATACCTACCTAGTCCGTGATTCCTCCAGTGTCGATAAACTATATTGGCTTTCATTCGGTAACCGAATGGTTAATCCTAAACTCGGGTTATCAATCTTTGAACTCTTAGACCTAAATTTTTAAAGAATTAATCAAATATAGCAAAAGAACACACACTATGCGAAAAGTCTAGAATCCAATGGATAGCAACACGAAGCGAAGGACGTTTGTTAGAGCAAGGTTAAAGAGCCCTTCTTTGAAAGGAAGTAATGAGAGAGGTGTGGTAAAGGAGAAGCTGAAAAGCTTTCATACCTCCTCGATATCACGTTGAATACGAATAAGTGGGCACACTGCGCAGTAGGTGTTGATCAACGCCAAAGCTTATCGTTGGCTTATATGAGTGACGACATGCTATAAAACTATATTATTTCAGTACTTTTTGCATAATTTTCTTATTATGACAAATTTTCTCTAATCCGAAAATAGAAATCAATTTCATTATTAATCTAACATAAGTTGTAGGCAAGATTTCTAATATTCTCTGATCCAAATATTGCCTTAGGATAGAGTTGGCTGCTTCAACATAATTAATTATGAACAAAATAAAAAATAAGAATAAAGAACGTTTATCAGTTAAAGCTGTGAGAAGCACAACCATTCATATCATTCATAATCATTTATTCTCCACTAACAGGATTACCTGGATTCTCATTGATCATCGACAAAGTCGAGCGGGCACCAATGAACCTTCCATTTCTAATTTTTGATCGTCGACGCAGATTAGGACTTCGTAGTCCTGCTTTCATTTGTGTATTACAGAATACGCCAAACATCACTCCTTCGCCAATTATGGTGGACTATAATTGGTTAATACCTTTAAAATTCATATTCCAACGATGGTAAGTTAACCACGGAACTTGGAACCTCAGACGAGACTCGAACCCGGACTTCACAGAAGCTTGGTTCACTGAGCCACCAATAGGACTACTGAGATCTTTGCTGTATGACCACTGAACGCTTCAGTAGCTATGGCTACTCTCCCGTTGACGCGTTCGATTTGATGAGATTGCGAGAGCTAATTGAAATTGTAATTGTAGGACTTAAACTTGAATCCGATATTGGTTTTAGCTCATAAGGATCCACGTTTTGTGATTGACTTTGCATCATGGAGGTGTGAGAATCATATATATCAAAAATTTTCTTGTCAATCGTTCAAAATTTATTGCGGTAAACTACGTACGGTCACCTAGCGGGAAATTACCATCTCCATTGAATGACCTTTAAAATTTACATCGACATCAATGCATGAATATTTTTAAGTTCAGTTGTTAGCGTTGTAATGTTGTAAAGGGATGTTGTAAAAAGTACCACTCTAAATGTCTCAGCTCTACCTACAGTATCATCGCACTTGTTGTACAGCTACAGAAATCAATACTGAAGCATGTTAATACGGTAAAAATTTTCTGAATTGAGAGGGCATTCATTATCAGTATGATTTCAACTTATTTTCACAATTAAACCTTTTCTAGTGTTATTAAATGGTTCTACGGGTTTCTTCTTACAATTTTTAATTATTTGTCTGCGTGGAAAAAAACAGCTTATAACATGAAGCTGTAGAACAAAGTCGATAGCTCATGGCTTATAAAGATAGATATAAGAAAAAATATTGTCTAATGGCTAAATATCCGGGATTACGATTATATTCAATACTTCCTTTGATGTTTCCGTTATTGATTATTGTTTGATCTAAGTTTCGTATAGACATTTCTGGTGTGATCATCGGAGCTGGTGTAGAGCCTGTTGAATGTGGCGGCGAATGTACAGATTCTAGTTCATGGACTGAATGGGGCGAGTGGTCCCCTTGTAACTTTCTATATGGCAGTAAGTTATTTTTTATAGATTAGTATAATTACTAGTACATTTAAATTGAAAGATATGTCATAGTGAGGTTACAAACGATGATTAAACAGCTGTTTGATATAAATTCATTGTGTCGACTTGCAGTCAGTGGCAAAACATAGTGGACCTCGGAATCAGCTAACGTATTAACTTCAAACTTGAGCCATTACAATTTATTGGAGCAATAGATCAAAACCAATAAAGTGCAAACAACCAATGTGATATATTGAGGAGTAACTGGTAGAGAAGAGCACAGAAAATTGAATGGAATCACGACCAAGCACAGACTTGATTATTTGATTGATTAATAGGATAGAATGAAGTTTGGCGGGAAACCATAGAGGAAAAGTACGGTAAATGAGTTAACCGTAATTCTTTATGTACTGAGTGGGTGGAGATTCCATGGTTGACATGTTATTCGTTTTTGGATTAGGATCACATAGGACGACCATCGTGTGCATACGATGAATAACAAGATCAAAGTAAGTAAAAAAAAACGGTTTGCTTGAAATAGGAACAGCCGGAGTCATCCGCCGTAGTTTTTTATGATGAAAGTACTTGAACTGTTGATTAGTCTTTTACCATAATGAAATTCATCAATATGAATATACCGTAACTCAACCATACAGCGATGTGAATGCCGATAGTTGTTAGAGTATCCTTTAAGAATATGCAAAAATAAATATGGAGTTAAGGAGAGGTGGAACTATTCTATAGAATACACAATAGATGTTGTATTAATTACCTTATGCAATGCATAAGTATTGATTAATTGATTAATGTAGTTTAGGTTGAACAATTGCACACAACAGAACTTTTTCCACGTTAATTTTGGAAGAAATTATATTTATGCATTGTTGATCTATTGTGCTATCACGTCGTATCCATTTTCGATGCTGTTTTAATTGATCTTCGTATTGTTTTTTATCAATAGCAATTTTTTTTTAAATTATAGCATTTTCACAAAGTCGATACCGTAATTGCTTGAGTACATCGTGTCCTGGTGGATCATTTAGTGAGGCTCGACCCTGCGTACCGTACGAAGCACCAACACAATGGGGTGATTGGACATCATGGAATGATTGCAGGTGATAAAAGTTTGACCTCTAAAGAATTTTTTACAACTCTATTATTTTCATAATAAACTCGTGCTAACCAGTCCTGTTGAGTTACACTAATATCAATCAACATTACGATAATGTACATAATGACTTATAGTATCTATCTGTCACTCATTTTAAAACCTCATTTCAATTTAAATATATTAATTTTGCATCAGCTTACCGAACACTAATAGACCTACAGTATTGCTACGAAATTAAACCAGTGCTTTATTTGCAAGTTGCAGTACGCCTAATCAACCAGTGCAACAAGTTCTAATCATCCTGGTATTCTTATGCTAAATTCTAAGCACAATTATCGAAGCCGTCTCTTCAGCTTCAAATCATGGACAAAAAAAAACAAGTTACATTACTTTACTGCTAAGTTATGGTACTTATATTGTATTGATAGCTGAACAAACTGGCAGAAATAATTATTATCGAGTAAAAAAAATACTGCTTTTCACTTTATGATGTAAAGGCGCGGCTGACTACACTTAATTGTTTTTGTTTACTAGATGGAAGAGATCTATTTTGATGTTTACAAACAGAGTAAGATGGAAGAGGACGACTGGATTATGAATAGCAAGAAAAATTTCATAGTGAATTGAACGTGAAATGTTTAGTGTGGCTTGTGGTGGTGGCACAATGTCACGTCATCGACTTTGTAACAGTGGTTGTTCGAATTGTCAATGTTTTGGGAATTCGGTAGAATATCAACCATGTAACACTCAGCCATGCTGTCAATTTGGTCCCGTAAGTTTTTTATACATCAATACGTCTTTTTCCTGAATAATATAGGCTTTAGTGTTGATCAATTCCTTGTGGTGGGTTACGCCAACGCATTTGTGTTCAACGTGATATCGTAGATGCGGTTGTATGCGAGCCTGGTCTATACATTGACTTGAGTTGACCACTCTTCATCAAGTTAGTGCCAGTTATCTCACCCAGATTTCTCCGGTACTAATCTACCGACAATGAAAGGATGACGGGCTTCGTAGGCTCGAGGCTGCCGCCACGAACTGATTTGGACCGGTGTGTCACCGTGGCACCTCCACCGCTGTTCCACCGCGTTTCTATTTCAGATATTTCTCCTGCATATCTTTTGAATTGTGAAGAGCATCTTCTAGAACGCCATCAACACGTAGAGCAAATTGATTTTCTATGTGAACCGTGTCATTTGACAATCTTCTCTACCAATTCATTGACCCATGAAATCATTAGTGATTGGTTTCTAAAATTATTTTTATTTTGTTTAATTATTTTTCCATAAGGTTTTAATAAGTTTCAAAATCGCTATTTAATCATATAAGGTTGTCACCTTGAAGCTTTCTAATGAACAATTCGACGCACTATACTCGAAATAGTTGAGTTATCAAAGCACCCTTTGATTAGGTAGAATAGCACTAACAGAACTATGAATTGTTACAACCATTTTGGGGAATTTCGCTTCTTCGCTGTAACATGTGCTACTTCAGTGGTCCGCTTGGTCGGGATGCAGTGTCACGTGTGGAACAAGTGGTATTTCATATCGAACACGAGATTGCAGCTGCACGAATGGAGTAAGAAACTCCATAGGAACAGTACTCTTGAAATGATTGCCTATAATTTCCGTTTATCTTCTAAAAAGCATTTTCAGTGTTTTGGACCGACTAAGGAGAGTACGGTATGTAACGCACCACAACCATGTGTACCTCCGTCTTACGGACAGCTACCACAACTAGACAACTGCTTCAATTGCATAGTTGGTTGCTCATGAAACATTTGAGAAAAAAAATAGTAATGAGTCTCAGGAAGAGAAACTTTTGAATAAGGACAAGTCTATTTTATTATGAAAAAATAGATTTTCTGACGCTTTTAATTAGCTTTCATTCCGGGTGCATTCTATCCTCATAAAAAACAATATTAAATATGACATTTTGTAGTGGCAGGTATGCTTAAGAATCAAAATAATAAGATAAGATAATTGTTGGCGTTGACCAATCCCTTGTGGCGAGAGACTCCAACGCATTCGTGTTCAACGTGATATCGTTGTGAAGGTGGTTGAATGCGTGCTTGGTTTATACAATGACTTAAGTTGATCACTCTTCACCACGTCAGCGCCAGTTATCTTACCCAGATTACTCTGGTACCAATTTAGTGACCCCGAAGGGGCGGCGGGCTTGGTAGGCCTGGGGGTGGCCGCATTCGGTTGATTCGGACCGGCGTGTCACGGCGGCACCTCCACCACTGAGCCACCTTGTCGCCATAAAAATAATAGGTTTCTTAATTTATAATTATAAAATTTTCTATTTTGCAAAATGAAGAAAATAGGAAAGGCATGGCTATAGCTGTTTCTCAGACTTGTAATTAACCAGCACAGGCTAAGTATGAACTATTTTATGAGTGTTTTGAGTATTTCCTAGTAACGTTAAAAAGAAATAAGTTATTCGTATTTCTCGGATTCATTCATAATCACTTCAGATTACGATATATACTGTTCTAGTAGAGTTTTTATTGTAGATACCAACTCCGACGTGTAACTTCTGCACCAGATATCGATCATTCTCGTACGGAAAACGAAGAAGACGATCATTACAAGTCAACTGATATGTCGGTTCTCATGAGAAATGCTTTCAACGAATAATATGCTTTCATTTCTGTATGGATTAAAATTATTATAGCATCACCTTATAAGAAGATACATACAGCAAATATAAATCACATTCATTTAATAAACCATAGATATCAAAATACAGTATACCTAACCCGATGAATCGAAATAGTTGGCAGCGGTTCTACGAGACGAACTGCAGTTTGAATTCGCCGAGGCCACCTCATTTCTCTACGCTCTGGCCTTCCGGAAATATAGCTTCCATTCATAATCCTTCGAATCATTGCATTATATATATATATATATATACATGATATGTTCGGAAAGGTTACATGATTGCTTCCCTCATACAGTCAAAATAATAAGGTAGTGAGTTGAACACAATTAAAATTTGGACTTCCTTGTTCAACCATCAACAAACCTAGGGAACAGGTATCTACAGAACCGTCCAAGAAATTCTAGTATTATCTACAAATGAACCAGGATTAGAAGTATTTGTTTGAAAGAATAAATATAAATAGAAAAACTCTTAGAGAGAAACTAAAAGTCAAAAAAAAACGTATGTGGGGGCTAAAATAAACTAATTGAATTTTAGGCAGTGAATCACTCGACAATCAACCAATATGGATAAAAATTTGAGGACGACAAGAACTTTATGTTGTGAGGCAACTGGTAAATGAATGTGAGCACAAGACAATGTAAAAAAAAATTGTTTTCGTAATTTTCCTGACAATGAATAGGGTGGCGTAAAAACTGTGCCGCGTTAGCGTTCAATGGGTAAAACTATGCCGCAATTTCGCAACAAAGCAAAACCGGGTGTGGTCGGTGAAGAATTCCAAACAATGCAGATACGCCAGATCATTTCAGCTTCTTCTCTTTTTCCTTGTCATTTGCCGTTGGTATAACTTTGAATTCACGCCATTCACGCTAGAATTCAACAGACATTAATATGATATGGTGTGATACAATAATATAATATGATAAGATAAGATAAAATAACAAGAAGACTAGGTAATATTGAAGCAGAAAAGAAACAGGCATAAACAATTGCTCCTAATGTAAACTGAAGCAATTACCGTTCTTAGACAAATAACAACATCAGAAATTTCGTTAGGCTTACCAGTTCTCTGTCGCATGGTATCCTTGACAGAAAATCCAGAAGCTCATTGTTATCGACATAATGTGGATTGCGTAGTTTCTTCGTAAACTTGTTGATACCTAAGAGCTTTCTGTGAATCTTATGAATTGGATATTTGCGTAGGTACTCCACAGAAATTTTTTCTAACGGCTGTAAGCGGCAAGCACCTCCACTGTACAATCAAGGCGAGTAATCGGTGTACCTCCACAAGGAGTTAAGTTAAGTCCATATTCATTTTTATGCTTATCATATATTTTAGTAAAAATAAGTAGGGTTGCTTACCCCAAGCCATAATAATCCATCGTAATGGTACGAAATACAGTAAGAGCGTAGCTACCGTAAGCACACTGATCGCAAGCCATGACAACCACGGTTGTGTGAAGTTAAATGTACTGCAGAGAAAATAAACATAAACAGTAAGAACAAAACGATTAATTCACATAATGAGAAGATATCGTGAATTTACTCAGATAGCATTCTCTAATTTGGTTCTCTTCGATATCAAGTGTCGAACAAAAAAGAAAAATATTTACCTCTCAGCATTTTTCTTTTCTATAAATTATGATGGGTTATAATGATGTCCTAATATCCACAATGTGCGAATGTTGATAAGCCGTCCACTTAGAAATAAGTGAAGCTTTGAATGGGTCGTAGAACGAAAATCTCGGTAGTGCAAAGAGTAGCACATTAAATTGAATATTTATAGGTGCGGATCCAGTCCCAAGTGAATTCCAGATTTGACGACTAACTCAGCATCACTGGGATATTGAAAAATTTACATTCCCTTCTCTTCAATTGGAAAATCTCTGTAGTCCTATAAGTTAATGACTTTTTCTTGCTCGCAATTACGTTGAGCTGATTAGAACTCAGAACCTCAGGCCGGACTCGAACCCGTACTTACAGATATCCGGTCTGCCGTACTTATCCAATACTACCGAAACCTTCGTTCTACGACCATTCAATGCTTCGCTTATAGTAAGTGGGTATCTCTTTTACCTCTTATTTTTTCATAATTACGAATCGTTTCGGCAACTATCTGTTTGTAAAGATTTCTCTGAAGAAGATTTCAACAATGCAAGACAAAACTGTAGACAAACTTGCGTATTCGTTGTAATAAAGCACATATGAAGATGAGGGTATTCTGAACGACTGCTAAGGTTTCCTGAACCGTCACCAAAGTATCCCGTATAGAAGACGTCGATGACTAAAATACCAAACATCATATATTTATATTACTTAAGTATTGACGAATACGCAGACAGTGATTACCGCCATAAAAAAATCTAAATAAGAAAAACAGAAAGCATAATAATGTTTATTTATGAACTTGTTTAGTTTTAGTTTCAAGCAGCATGCAAATATAATAACACTTAGAATCAGTTACAAACTTCTTTGTCCTTCGCCGCATTTATACTGTTCGTTGAAGACTTTCTATGTATCGACATATTCTGAAACACATCACAACACAATACGACTTCACGCAACAACACAACTGCAGTAGTACTAAGCATAATATTATCTTTTTTCATTCATAAGATAATAGGACAATCTTGAAAGTTGACAAATCCCTTTTGGCGGGATGCATCAACGCATCGGTGTTTAACGTGATATCGTGGAGGTGGGTGAATGCCAGTTTGGTCCATACAAGTGACTTGAATTTCTTCGGTACCAACTCACCGACTCCGGTGAGATAGCGGGCTTCGTAGGTCTGGAAGGGGCCAGGCTCGAAGTAATTTGAGTCGGCATGTCAATGCTGCACCTCCATCATTGAGCCATTGCGCCCTCTTCTTTTATATGTACAAGAAAAAGAAACAACGATATAAAAACATGCGATTTAAAAACAAAAATGAGAAAAATCGGTTTTTTTGTGGTCATTGTTCTTAGTGAGGAATTTAAGAGGTGAAATAACTGCTTCATGCGTATGATGTTGCCGGTTCAGCTCACCACCAATCAAGACAACCCAGCCCTTCATTCTTATTAAATAGAAAGACTCATCTGGTAAGTAATGAACTACATTGGCTTGGAGCATATTTAATCTGTATTCCATGATGTATTCATTACTTCCAGAGTGTTCAGAAATCCTGACAATACCAAAAACGAATAGACAAATTTGGAAAAAGTAGATTAAGGAAATCAATTACCTCATCCATTCTTAATTGAAAACACCGTGAACGAGGCAATATTGTGTTTTAAAAGTATCAACATCAATAAAATGGATTATTTTTCCAAGACAAGAATGCGAAAATAACTACGGTATAATCGTGGACTACCGACGTACCTTCTCTTCTTCACCGTCATCATCGTCCTTCATGTAGTTGCCGTCAGATCGAGCTGACGTCACTTCGTCAGCAACTTTTTTATAGATCAAACACTTCATAAACAGTAATAGAAGAAGTAATGGAGCATGATAGATTTGAAAATAGTATACACCAACGACGAAAATCTGTAACAAAAAGAAAAAAGAATTTTTTGTAAAATATGATCTGAATTAAACACTATAAATACATCTCATAAATGAGGAAAATCATGAGGGAAGCTAGAAAGAAGACCCACCGCAAACGCCGTAATCGATCTGGATGTTGAATCCCAATTAAAACAACTTTCAATATAATTTTTATAATCGACAATTGTTAAACCATATTCTTTCAATTGTAACACAGTATTGCGAAATAAGCTGGCCTAAAATTCCATTAAGAAAAAGATTGTTAAGATTTATTTGAAGGATTTATAAGATTGTACAAAAGTAATTGTGAAGAAATCATAAAATTTATAATTTAGTAACACTGTAAGGATTTTATCAAGAGAATAAAATCATATAAAAACGATTCATATGAGTTAATTTAGAGTTGCTTAACCTCATTTGAGCCTAATTCTTGAGGTGTTTTTTGTAGAAACGACAAAAAAAAAGAAATATTTCATACCTTAAACTTCTTATCGATCTCAAGAAATCGTCTTTCACGTGGTGTGAAAGTTCGAAAAGCGGCACGAACCTGAAACGATAAAAAATCGATCGGAGATCAAAACAATTAAAAGAAATAGCTGTGTGGATTCTTACGGGATTCCATATAACGTCCAATTCAAGAAGAATTTCTCCTTTAACACGTGCAGTTAATTTCTTATTCTTCAGCGCATACCATCGTCGTTCACAATTTTTAATCTGAATAGTATTAAAGAAATGAATTTCATATTTGTCGGAAAGAAAATATTTACAATGGCTGTTGTTGTGTTGACAAACAAACACATGGATAAAAACGTCTGGATAATTTTAAAGTTAAGAGTTATTAGTGATGTACATTTTCATTTCCAGTTACTTGTGCAATATTTGGCGGATGACTAAAATTTCGTTAATTGAATAATATTGAAATTTTCTCAACTGGTTAGGAGACGTTTTTTTGTTGAATAGTAAGAATTGGCTTCCCGATGATTCACCGCCTCAATGTGGCTGGGAGGTATTCCTAGGTTTTCTATACAGATATAGAAACCTAGCCAAGATTAAACCTATCAAAAATCATCGCTGTCTTTATGGAATGAAATTACAAGGTGGCACATTCTTCTGAACCATGAAGGCCGATGACTGCTTGTGGTGGAGACAATGAAAAAGCCTGAGCTGGACTATATCAGAAACCCAAAGAGCGAAAACTACATCAGCAAAGCTTTGGCTTCAGTACCCCGCACGCTGGGCTCTGCCGCCTTTGACGTCGAACGGTAAGACAACCGGCGAGAATCTATCTAATATCGAGCCAAACGTGACTCGGAAACATGAAACCTCGGTAATGGATCTAACGAACACGTCTATGACGACCATAGCGATTGTTTCCTATCTTTCATTATCAAAGCAGTCACATCGGTCGCCAATTTTTGTGCTTTCCTGAGAGCTTTAAAACGCAGTCGATTCTAATGAGATCCTATCCCTTTTCTTAGCCATACTCCGTCTCCAACTACGGCGTCATAAAATAATCAGCATAATCAATTTGCTATTCACAGAGTGGTGCAACAGATAAGAACAAATTAGACGCATTTCACAATGAGTTGAAAAAAAGTGATCGGGAGCAAGAAATCCTTCTATAAATTAGTTGTCGGAGATGCAAGAATGCGGGCGGAGCTCAATGGCAGAATAAGGGCGAGGAACGAAAAACACTATAGAATTAGAAAGTTTAGATTAGGAGATCGAAATGAAAATGGAAAACGTGCTGGAGCACTTTTGTCCACAGAACACCTCTTCCATGGAAACTCAAAAAAAAGAGCACCGTTGTTGGATATGGGAGTCTCACCAAACGAAACTACATACGTGGAGATTGATGATTTTCTCGATAGCGAAAGATGGGGTCTTCTCGATAGTTCGGTAGTACCATCCTTCTGCACTGTATATGATTACAATTATCGCCTTCTCCGTGCGAAGATTAGTTTCAGCAATGAGGTAGAGAAGAAAATCTGTTGTCGCTCGAAAAGAAGAAAGAAAGTTGCTTACGATGGAAACGTTCTCTACGATATCCTTTCCATATATGACTGGCGGATGAAAGAAGATCCGACCGAAAACTATGGGTTGCCTGTTGAAGGGTGACAAGCGTGTGCCGAATATCTTCTTCCAAATAAGGGAATCACGACGCATTTCTGCAAAAACCAAAAAATACTGGAAACTAGGAGAAGACTGTTGCTAGATCCAACTACAACCCGTCTGACACAGCTTGTAATCAATGTCAACTGTAGGAGATTGTTGAAGGAAGATTTGAAACGTTGCAAACAAGGAAGATTATTAGAAAAAGCTCCAAAAAAATATATATACTGAGAAAATCTCGGTGATATCTGCGTAATTATCTTGGTTTTCTGTCGGCTTTGCTAAACAAAGACGGTATACCGACTACTTCCCGCCATGATATAGAATTGATAACGGGAACGTTCTACACCAATCTTTTTCGTTTCACGATTTCGTTGGCAGATCCTCAAATACCCTCCGGAGGTGACCACTTCAAATTCCTCTCTTTGGAATTACAGTTGATATAGAAAGCATGAAAAATGACACAGCTCCTTGAGCAGACAAGATAAATGTTAACTTTTTATGAGCTGGTTGCCACAAGCTACATGCACTTCTTGTACGCTACATTAAAAGATATCTTCAGAATCAAAGATATCAGATTAGTAGAGAACTTCACGCAATGTCTTAGTGCAGAGGAAAGAAGGTCGAAAGGATGTTTGAAACTGCCATACGGTTTGTTTGTTGAGAAAATTTTAAAAAGCTCTCCATGAAATTTATTTTGTTGCGCATAACAACAACATTGGATGAGGCCCAATCTGTAGAACAAGACGAATTGCGCAAAGGATTCTGCTGAATGTACCGCATTCAGGCGATGGCAAGGGCAAAGTATAAAGGTCTTCCAAGAATACCAACTGCCCTTTGTTTTAACCTTCATTGACTACGAAAATGCATTCGAAACGGAAGCTGTGCTGTCAGCACATGTCGATCAAGGAATAGTAAAGTCCTATATGAAAATTCTTGACGAAAAAAAAATTGCAGAATGATAATGCAACTCTTCGATTAGACTCTAACCATAAACATTGGAAACGGAGTTCTGCAATACGATACGATGACAAGACCAAAGCTATTCACTGCTACATTGCAATGGATAATGAAGTCATTGAATTTTGGCAAAAGATGCATTAGCATCGATGAGAAATTCTTACCAAATTTTCGTTTTTGCCGACGACATCATCTTGTTTTTTGCAAGAAAAAAAGATGCAGGACGAGTTGAACAAAGTTGGAAAGAAGATAGGACTGTGAATAAATAAGAAGAACACTTAGTACATGAGGGAACCATGGTGTAGTGGAAGTAAAATTAAGATTCACGCTTTTCAAATGAAAGAAGACGAATTTTAGGTATATTTTGAGCGATTTATAAATATGGATAACGATATGAAAGATGAACTAAGTAGAAAAAGGAGAGCACCGGCTGAGTTGGTACCTTTGAATGAGACCACTGATTATTTAGCACAGCCGAAACAAGTGCTCAACTTTTTGACTCCATTGTTTTCCTACTTTTCGGCTACGCATTCTTCAAAAGGATTTTTTCAGACTGATCACAAAGTGCTTGAAAGAAGTCTTATTGAATGCAACCTGAAAACTCAGCGCCAAGTAGTAGTACTAACCTCTGAAAATCATCTCGTCTGCAAGATCCAGAGTAATACTTGTCAAAAGCGAAATAGATGGGCTGGTTATATAATGTGAAGAGAAGACGACAATAGACAAAAAACTTTAGAATGGTACCCAAGAGAATGCAAACGTCATCCTGGGTTAACGTAGATGACAGTCGTGCGAGAGAGAAACGAGTAGAAGGATTGCTGGGGTAGGCACAATGAGTGGTAACGGGCCATCCAGTATGATGACATTCATATCGATTTGGTTCTGCCAAAGTTTTACAATTTTTAAGTAAATCGAGTGTGAATTCGGCAATGAAAATATACTGTAATTTTATACAATCGCAAAAAAAAATTCAAGTCAGAAAAAACATACTCCTGTAGAGGTTGTTTGCTGGAGTTTTACTCACGCGTTACCCTTATGATAGATCATCCATGGTATATATTGATTCAAAAAATGAGAAGAAAATAATGGTCGATGTCTGAGTCTTGGATGAGGAATGTGTTATGCATGATCACTCTTTATGTTCGTCGAATGGAATCCATAATTGTTCTGACTCAGGATCATCATCGGCCAACCTCTATGAAGACATTGCTTCCTATCGTCACAAATGATCCCAGCACTAATTCACTCACATCATATAGATGAAAGAATTAGTCTGTCAGCAATAGAAATCGAATTGATAACTGTTATTGCATAACGCTTCCTACCGCTCCACTACACTAACATTCATCAAATTAATCCCAGAAGAAACAGGATTTTTTTTACAATGAGCTAATGTAAGACGAATACATTACAAAATATTTCTGCAACAGATTGTTAAGTGTCTAATGTTGGCGACTCTAATCCTAGAATTCTAATGCATGTACAAGATAGGAAACAATCGCTATGGCGTGTTATAGACGTGTTCGTAGAAATTCATTTCCGAGTCACGTTTGACTCGATATCAGAAAGATTTTCACCGGTTGTCTTACCGTCCGACGTCAAAGACGGCGGAGCTCTGCGTACGGGGTACTGAGGCCGAAGCTTTGCTGGTATAGTTTTTGTTCTTTGTATTCTTGATATAGTCCAGCTCAGGCGTTTTCATGGTTTCTTTTCATTGTTTGGATGATTCGTGTGAAAGACGTTTGAGAAAGAGTTCTAATAAGACATTATTGCGTGCGGCTTAGCTCCCCTACAGTGAGGTATAAGATCAAGAACTTTTAAATAAAAATGTATCTTGATATTTTTTGAGATTAGAATGTTTCAAATTCTCGTGTTGGTGCTGCACTAGTCAACTCCTTATCTATGTTGTAAATGAAAATATTTTCTTGTAAGATGGCTAAAAAAATAATATAAATAGCAGCTTACAGTTGGATTAGGATACCTCTTTTCTTCTACTTTTTATGTGTAAAGAGAAATGTGCTGAGAGAAAAGCGATTGCCCGATTTTACGAGGAGTTTTCGAATAACAGCAACATCAGCTTCACAAAACTTTGTATTTAAAAAGACAAAGTCCGTTTAGTCACGCTATCATCCATCAAAAGACTCTCACGTTCTTCGTAGATACAGGAGCTTTCAAAAACTCTGAATCACCACGAACCATTTTATTCATCATGATACGTTTTGATAATAGCCGGTCTCCCTGTTCATTCAATTTAAGTTGGGCAGTTGCAATGGGAAGTTTTTCTTATGGCATATGACTTGTGAAATACTTGTGGGCATTGTGGACAATCATTAACAAAGACCTCCAGGATGTATGATCTACTTCGTAAGTCGCAAGTTTTTCAACTCCATGTTGAATCCTTTGACTTCCTCCTTATCGTAGTCTGACTGATGTTGGAGCATAGACGATGAAGATAACCAAGCTTTGTAGTCGATCACGCCTTTTGAATCTCTAACGTCCGATTCGGGTTGTTAGTCAAAAGATTTGATGTTATAGGCAAAGTTAGCAATAATGAATTCACTGACACCTCAGCCATCACATATTTAAGAAAACAATGTTTCACCAGTGTCATAAGTCACGCCTACTAATGATTAGTGTATTTTGGTCTCAATCATCTCGACAACGTCGTATCTGGTTTCCTCAGCCTGCATCGGAAAGTCGTCATTAAACGACTTTGGTGCCATCGTTCATTAACCATACGAACATATCACTTTCTGAGACCTTCTATGTTAAAGAAGCCTAGTTTGGATTTGCAATTGACAGCTCTCCGGCACTCGAATTACTCATATCCATTGAAGAATCAAGAGTGACGCTAATTCCTTTCACTGCTTTTTGTGAGTTCTACTTCGACCAGCTTCCCGTGAAGTCTTGATATCGTTATTCGTGCGCAACTCGTTAATCCATTACCGAGTGGTTAATTGGTACGACGTCATGTTCTTCATTGTCACAGCCCCATTATCCTAAATCTATCAACGTCTCATAGTGCACACAATGTCGCCCTTATCCACTATTTATCTCTGATCTATCCCCTATAGTAACCTCAAGGTTACCTTATTGGAAATACTTAGAGAAGAAAGACCAGTGGTTTCTTCTTCTAAGCCTTTTCAGCATAATTAATCTTTTCACATAGAAAAAAAAACACCGTGAGAAATAATTGTAGAGATACGGTATCGAATGCAGCCGGATATTCCAAGTTTTACAGTTGACTCAACACCGTGGGTACGTCAGTTATAGAAATATAAGGTAGTGAAAAAAAAAGGTAATTTTATGAATACAATTGAAAAACCAATAATATCATATTAAATATCAAAGCCACGCTAATAAGCCGAAAATCGCCACAAATGATTAATTATGCGGAAAATATCGATTTGAAAAGCGTTAAATATAATTTAATTTAGTTAAGTTAAGCAAATGAAGTGATTTAAGCTAAGAAAACTAATGGTAATAAAAAACCTCTTGAGAAAATCAATAGAGTTGTATTACATAGGAAATTTTTCCTCTTATTGTCATGATAGTGATAGAAAATTTGAAGAAAAATAACATACAGACATTAACGGAATGGAGATTTTTCCGAGGAATTCGAATTTATTATTTGGATCCTCGTCGTAGACAGTCACGTCAAGGCATGTGTGGATATCTTTAACTGAACTGAAATGACTGTAGTGAAAAATAGAAGATGAAGCGCTTCAAAGAGAGTTTAGATAATTAACGGAGGCTCTCAGTTATGAGACTATCTGAGAGTTTTAATCGACAGAAGTTCTGCTATGAGGCTATCAGAGAGTTCTAATAGATCTCGATGATAACAAACTTCTGACCTCAGTATCCTGAATACGTAAAAATATCCTGAAAACACCATACACTAGCCTTAGATAACTAAGCAGAAAATGATAATATTCGTGTTTTTCTTATGAATTTTTAAGGAAAAATCAGTAGTAGCTCAGAACAACATTACTTAAAATTTTTGAAGTCAATTAATTTGACAGGTTGAAAAAAAAGTCAACCTCAATCATGCGAGAAAACTACGTTTGACTCATGAATCCTCGTGATATCAACATCTGTGAAACTTACAGGAAAATTTCTGCTATGCATAGTGGAAGACGAATTATTTTTTATAATGCGTTTTTTTTAAATAGCCATAAAATAAAGTCGAATGAAAAGCAGGATGTTCTCCGTCTATCGAATAGAAAGAAATTCTCTAGTATTCACGTTACGGTTTCAATAAACATGGAGGTCTTAATATACGTAATGTACAAGTTTACAAATTGTTAAATTGCATAAAGAGGTGAGTTCAAAAGATTTTCACAATCCGTTTGAGTCACTTTCGTTCATAAGCTATCTTACAACTCACGTCTTTCAACAGAAAGCTTGTGTAACAACAATTGCAGCGTTCATTCTATATCATTATACGGGTTACTGTAATATTTAATTGACGTACAATGTGAAGAGTTTGTTCCATTGCGGATTTAACGTCCTGTATTCGGTATGCGTTTGTAGTCGTGTGTTCACCAATTCGAGTACAGCAAACGGATCACTCTTACCACCAATATCCTTCGCTATCAGATCTTCAGCACGAAACACTTAATAATTCATGTTGTTTATCATGTGTTTAATTCAACAAAAACATTTCTCTACTATTATAAAAGTTCAGGATTCTATTTTTTATAGGATAAATAGCAAATATAAAACACTAAACAAATTATCCGGTTTTCTCCGTTCTTTATTCACAGAAAGATCAACCTATGTTGAGCTTACAAGTGATTTATAAATGAAAGCACATCATAAGTTTTCGTTGCTTGGAAAAATACAGCACATCAACTTTTCGTACTACAGCAAGCTACACCTTTTTTTTTACAAGCTACTACACCTTTCTAACGTATGCTTCGGAAACTTGGATATTACGAAGCAGGATGAGCGATCATTAAGCGCAATAAACGCTCCAACGTAAAGATACAACTGCTTGGCGTTTCCCGTACCACATAACTTAAGGAGGGAACACGAAGTTCTCACCTATGTCAACGATCAAAGATTAGAGACACGTCCGTGCACGCCAAGCTTTCAAAGATTAGTTATGCCGGACACTTGATGCGTAAAAGTGATGTCCGGTGGGACACAAGTTGTAAGTGATTGGATCCCTCTGGATATCTAATGCACCGTAGGAAGATTACCAGCACAATGGTCAGACTCCGCGAAGGTCCTAGAAAGGGATTATGATGGTCAACGAATCCCGAGATACGCTACGCTCCTTAAAGCACCCTTACGCGACAGGGATAAATGGAAGCTTTACTGGTGTCCGCTCGACACTGTTGATAATCAACGAAATCCAGGTGATCCATCTGATAGTATTTGGCTCAAAATATAGATTAATTACGTTATCGTTCTAATGATGGTTAATTAATCGCATGGGTTAAAGCATATGGCGGAACTTTACAAGTTTTGCAACTAACTCAATATCATTATGGATAAAAGAACACCATTAAAACCTTTTGTACTTAATAGAGAATAAGAAAAATACTTCGAATAGTAACATAATATTTAGATAATAAGCTAAGATAATTGTTGGCGTTGATCAATCCCTTGTGGTGGGATGCGCCACCGCATTCATGTTCAACGTGATATCGTGGAAATGGTTGAACGCGTGCCTCGTCTATACAATGACTTGAGTGAACTACTCTTCACCAAATCAGTGCCAGTTATCTTACCCAGATTCCTCTGGTACCAATTTACCGACCCCGGAGGGATGGCGGTCTTGGTAGGCCTGGGGGGCGGCGGCGAACTAAATCGGCCGGCGTGTCACTGCGGCACCTCCACCACTGAGCCACTGAGCCACTGCGCCCCCTAGCATAATATTTACTAAGATATTATATTTCTTCAATTTTTTTATTCTTTCAAACGTGTTCTTAAATTAAATACGTTGCCAGACTTAAAGAGGAGGAGCTACTGAATCGATTTTGATCATACTGTAACGTTTTTTATTCGCCCATGTTTTTAGTGAAAATCCTCAACAGAAATTGAGTACTCATCGATTACTCACCTTTAACAGTTAGTTGACCGATATCCTTCATATCATCAAATGTATGTAATAAATCCTAAATTGTAGATGATTTTAGTAATGTGAAAAAAAAATATTCTCCGAACAAATCGCTACAAAAATGAGTATGGATTTTATTTTGATCTAGTCGAAATCGCAATTTCCTAAACAGGAAAGAAGAATTATTAATGATGAATGTTCTAATCAATAAAGAGATCAGATCAAGTCAGCTTGAATGGATTTAATTATCATAACGATTTTATAAATTTTACTTATTATAATTATACATTACATCCTAAAAAACCTTAAGCACTAGTTGATTTTTGATTTTTAAATATCTATTAATAAAAGTATTAATGAAAAAAAAAGTTTTACAAATTGTGAAAATATTAATCGTTCATGAATTATAAGCATAGCAAAATAACAGTTCTTCATTCAAAACACCTCCATCAGTACTTCATTCACTAAAAGAACTCCCGCTAATAAGAGAATAGGACAGTTGTATTCAGTTTATTGTTTGTTTACGCTGCAAACTACGGTGAGGTGAGAAGCCTCCAGCGGATCGATAAAGAAGTTCGTCATACGATTGAACAACTTGAATGACTCTACTAATGCCAAGTAGATTTTTATAATTAATAAAAAAAATGGATTAAATGAATACTCACATAACGTTCAACTATCGCATTTCGTACGTCATTCTGATTGAATTCAGTCAAATCCACTACAGTATCTTTTGAATGGCTACCGGATACGGTAATCAATAGGAGTATCGCGGAGTCGGTATCATCCAAATTATACCATTTCTCGATTGTTTGATCACGTGGAAATGCATGCAGATCAACTGCAATCCTAGACAAAATCGACGTGAACGCAATTGACAGAATCATTTATGAAGAAACATTTCTGAGTGAATTTTCACCGTTTTACGTAAATATATACTAATGAATACCGTATTCTGGTAATCACTACTTTTATACTAACGAGATTATTTAGAAGAAGCTTATTAATTTTGTTTATCGGCATCAATACTTACCCAATATGTCACGAAATCTTATTGATGTAGCTCAATAACTATTATGATTATTCATAAAAGCACCTGTTTCAACTATGAATCATTCAGTCTAGAAGCTTTTCAGTAAGTTTTCAATTGAGGCTTATTGTGTTAGCAATAATTTAAGCATTTTAAGGTGATTTGTAGTTACATTGCCCGAAGCAAAGTAATCAAAAAACCATTATAATTTCCTTCAATAAATGCTAATTCTTTAAATCTTCTTTGTAACATGGTCGATCAAATCGATTCTAGTTTTGATCTATTATCTAATGATCTACTAAATACAATGACTTATAATGAAATCATAACATTGAAAAATTTCAAAAAGATCAAAAACAAGATAAAAATAACTAGAAAGAGTATTCTAGTACATGTATTACAGTGAAAATGATTAAGCTAACACATGCAACACATCGGACGGGTAATTTGCAAGATACGAGTTCGAGTACCGCATGAGGCTACGAATTTCGTGATCATCAATTAAGCTATCTGGCATATTAAAATAGCACCATTATAACGCGTTATAGTTGCTCGTAAATAAAAACGAAATCATTAATGTAATTAAATTCATATGAATCGTAAAAGAGTGTTTTCTAACTGGACGACAGTGATCTCGTCCAGAAATCAACAGTTATTAGTGAGTTGTTTATTTTTTCTTCACACACACACACACACACACACAAAAATATTGCTGTTTTGAAGTGTTTAATTCTTTAGTAAACATTTTTATTTCTTTGAAACCAATTACGATAGGTTGTAATAGTTTCGTTCATATATTCCTAATGATGCTGAGGTAATTCGATCCTCAGCCGGCACTCAAACCCGAATTCGATTTGGTGTGACACGTTGAACATCTATAGGAGTGGGTTCGAGTTCGCCTGAGGATCCAAGTTTTACGATTGGCTCAGCATCTCTGACTATTAATTCTTTGGTTTTTTTCTGAAATCGATACAATAATAATCTAGAAAATACATATTATGTATAAAATATAAAATATCAATATAATATTAACGAAATATGAGGTAAATAACGAATAATATAAAATAGTGTTGTAAAATAAGAGATGTCAAGTGTGAAATAAAAAATTAAATATAATAAGATAAAAAAATACAAGACAGACGATAATTAGTGAGAAATAATAAAATAATATAATTTAATTACTTTTATGCATTAAATGTTAAATAACGTAAGTAATGAATATAATTATTTGTGAATGCTTTCAAAATACGAACTAATTTGAGTACTCTAAAATGTACAGTTTTTCATTGATGCTTTATATCGTAGATCAAAAATTAGCATAAAATATTCTTACGGTTTTTTTTGTCACTATCATATTCAAATTTATGTATAGTATTTGAAAAAAAAGAACTGATTGTTACCTGCCAATTAATGAATTACTTCGTTTATCATTGCAAATCACCTCAAGCGTTTCAGAACCGAGTTCATAAATATGTAGATCAAATTGCTCAATCCATTTCGGATCAGTCGATCGACTACAAATCTGAAAACGGTAGAATACGGTTGGCTTAACAAGAAAAAGCTACAGAGGAAATAAAATGGTGATTTCTCAAGTAGTAACTTGAGAAATCTTAGAAGATAAGTGTATTGAGGTAGATCGTAAGTTATCTTAACACTTAAATGAACAGAGATTATAAATATGCACAGCAACAAGGTATCTAGTTCGTCAAACAAGCAAGTAGTCAAGTAAACAAGTTAAAAAATCACAAAAAATCACTTTGCTCTTGTATTTTTCACATCCAAGCTTGAATTTACAATAAGGATCCGGTGGAGTTGCAGCATCGCAGTTCATGTTGAGGTTTCGACCCTCAACTAACACCACATTGACTACAGAAACTCGGGTTTGTACCACTAAAATAACTGCTTTTTCTCTTATATATGAAAAAATTCTGCAGTATCTCTGTTTGTATGCTTGACAGCTTCATTCCAAAAGATCAATTGAGCCATAGATAAAATTGAGAAAATTGAAGTCGGCTAACGAACAAAATGAGTAAAAAACGAAAATTTTTCAGTATGCAAATTCCTTTTCCTTAGAAAAAATGAGTATCCACATCGCTCTAAAAAATACCGTACATTTTTCCCGTTTCTTGACCACCTCCGAAAGTACTCCACGTACTGCTCGTTGAACGAACTGAAACCGTTTTTAAAAGGCAAAAGGTTATCAAAATAAAAATTAGATAAATAAAGTTTGTATTTGAACGAAAACATCAATATTTGTGCGTGACATTATCGAGTGATAGTCAATCTTATTCTGTGATGTCATTTACACATTGAGGCAAAATATTTTTCTACTCAATCACTCATTATCCTACCTAACGTTACCCTTATCTTCCTCAATCCTCTATCATAATAACAAGTGAATTCACTTATAGACACAACAATTAACAAGAAATTCTTAATAAACACATTGAACAAGTCGTTTTAAATGATTATAATATGAACCTCATCCTTTTCATCTGAAGTGATTGGAAGAACGGTTATCGTAAGAGCAATCGCTCCCAATTCTTCGTTTGGTGAAGCGTCGTCGGATAAATCGACAACACTCTCAAGTGATCTACGAAATGGACACGTTGGAAGAACGCGATATCATTCACTTGAGTCATAAATACAACAGTGTTAGAAAAGTACAAGTACTTACTGGAACCATTTCACCTGACTGATGTCTATTTTTGCAGAACCCATAAAATCATCTGTACAGAATCGATCGTAATCGAAAACCTTAACAATGAAATGTAAAGAAATGCAGTAAATAATAGGAATACATTTTGAAAAAATTTGCTTATGTTCTACAATGACTTGAGAAGGCTTTACGTATTCAAATGAATCATAGTTGTTATGTCAACAGTATAGAATTTGCAATAACAATTATCACTCCTCAGAAATGAAATCGATAGCGTCGGTGAAGTTTACGGCATAATTTGAATACGTCACTTCTAGAAGAAAGTCTCGAGTAAAGGTTGATGCGTTGAGTTGTTAGAGAGTCATTTAAGTCATCGTGAAGATCAAATATTCATTCAATCACCTCGATGATATTGATAAAGAAAGCGGAACTCATGAGGCATCCAATAGAGTTCGATCAATGCTTACGTTCAACTTGTTGTATCGAATAGGACAGTTGAATGTTAGCAGAATTATAGGTGATGCAGCTGATATGCAAAACTAATTCACGAGGACGATTCAAAAAGCCACCACGAGTCCCGAATTCATACCGCATCACTACCAGTCAATATATTTAACAGCTAGCAACTTTTCAAAAATGATTTACATTTGATGCATATGCGTGGTTAACTACCGTTTTCTTTTCTAGTGGTATTTGACTGATAAACCTGATACGAGTATCGTCTAACCTCAATAACTATCGGCGTTGTCATATCCTCAACCAACATTTGAAACTCTTCATCCCAAATCGGATTCAGATTTTTGAAAATCGTACTGCTTTTGTAGACGATACGATCTTTGTATTTGAATTTCACATACGGATCGCTGCTTCCTGAAAACCATCTTCATTTTTGAGGATGAAAAAAACTAACACTTTTACAGGATTTCTTAAATGTTGTATGATAGAAAAAATTTTTTAGCACCAATATAATGTTAATGTAAGATAAATGTGTCCTTTGAATTATAGTTATGAGCTTGGATTGGTGATATTTTAATATTCTAAGAAGTTACACCACCTTTAGTAAAGTAAATAAATACATCTCAGTTGAATAAATGAGTGAAATGCATATGAGGATTCTTTTGAGGTCTTATATTTAAGCGCTTCATATTTTGGTTAACAACATGAATTTGCTATGTTGGACAGAAAGATCGCATCAAACTCGTCTACATTGGGACGAGTCACACGCGACAGAACGTCGTTCATGTGCCAATATTCAAAATTTTGATCTACCTGAAAAATGAAGCGAAAAATTTGCGTCAGCAGACATTTTTCAACACAGCATTGTATATCGTGGATAAATAAGCATATATGATAAATATATGGTATATAACAAATAGTTTTCAATAATGTTATATTTATGAAACGAATTCTCAGAAAAAAAACTTCATAAACCTCACCGGAGGTATCGCGTATCGCAAGATTTTGACCTTCTTTCAATCGTATTTTCACTAAAAGTGCCACATAATTGGAGTCTTTTTCAGCCTGATTTGTTACCTAAAAGGAGATCCTAATCGGTTTTTTCAAAGCTTAACTGACAATCGATAGATATGTTGAAAACAGAAGTTCGTTTTGCAAGGATTTTTTCTCAACAGATAAATTAGAAGTAGATAAATGTTAACTGAGTTTATCGTATTCAACCTCAAATCATATTTATTAATTATGTAGGTGTTTAATTGTTTTTGTTGATTTGAAATTATTATATAACGAACTTAATAACAAATAACCTATGTAGGTGATCACAGATGTTATTAAACCTCATCAGTTCAACTTCGTCAAAATTAGACCGATTAGACTTTTAAGCTCACTGCATTCTCTTATTTGTTCGGAAAATTTCTAACATTGCGAGCTGTAGATCACTTAGTCCCTCATAGTGCAGAGTTATTAGCTGACTGAGTGCAGTTTTTCATCGATTTCACACGATTGAATCCCCTTGGCTGTGGTAATTTCATTACAGTATGATAATATTATATAAATCGATATTCTTTAATAAATTTGTGTCTACAGTAACTCGTTTAGCTTATTTTGAATTTTTCTGTATTTCGGTATGAGAGGAAAATGCTCTCAATGATGTGTACTTGTAGAATATATAAGAGGTGAATTCTCGAAAATTCGATATCGATAAGGTACAGAACGAGTGATGTAATAGGTTAAAGCTGTTATGTTCGAATAAGATGAGAGGATTCCTATTAACTTATTGAAATTATGGAGTTATTTCCGTGAATTTCACCACACTTTTTGTGTTCGTTTCAGCTATGACCGTAGTTTTTTGATCTATTTATTGATTGAATCGAGCTAACTCTGTCCTACACTACTCATAGAAGATGAAATTCCAAAAGTATTCGAATAGTAAACAACTCAGAAAAAATTACGTTCGAAACCAGATCTTTGGTTAAATTTGATAAGACCATTTACAACCACTAGCTCTATAATGCAAATTTGAGGAAAGAAAACGAGTCTTGGAAAAGATTTTCTGCTACTAAAGTTTAATTCAAAAATTACAATGCCTTTTAGTAATGTTTTTTAATAAATCATTAGAACATTTATTTCGTGGCTTTTGGCACCAAAATTGTGCCCGTTTAGGTTACATTAATTCGGGACAAGTACCCTCATCAGATTTACTCTAAACGGCTTAGGCATATCTTCGATGAGGTATTTTTTTGTGAGTGAGTTTCATCATGTAACACAATTGAATTCAAATTAGAATGCTAAGCACATGACAAGGAAAAATACAACTCGAAAGGTCTATAGAAAAATATTCTCTATTACATAGAGGATTTTTCTACCCTCAGCCCTATCTAACCTATACTCTATACTCTAGCTTACATCTCTTCCTCTTTTCTATATTCATTCTTCATCTATCTTTCTGTTCACCCATCGGTACACACCAATCGATGGGTTGGTCATCCGTATCGCATCCGTATCGATCTATCGATACCTTGCCGGGAATGAGATAGCTCCTCCCATTAGCCGCCACCATTCTCTTACGAAATAGGTCACCATATCAGTTTGCTCATGATATATTTAACTCATATCATGCCAATATCTTCATATTACTTTCATGTACTGATTAGTAAGACTTCCTCATCTTTTATATATTAGTAATTCATCATCGAAGCATTCCTACGTATAATCAGACTACAATAGTATTTACTCTCATTTGATACATTTGTCTAGCATGCATTTCTTATTCTACCACAATCGCTTTATATTGTAATTTATTGTTTTAACTATTCGTTAATTATTGTTATTTGTTGTCGTGTTATTGATATGTATTTATATAAAGGTTTAATTACCCAAGTTTGAGGTAACTAGCCAACTACAAGAAACTATCGATCGTCTCAACACTCAATACACACAAATCCTACACGCACCTCTAACTCTTCACGGTGCGTATTCCTCAAGAGTCAATTGGGCTCATCTATATGGTCCAACGGCTCAACTACAAGGTCATTACTACTGTAGTTGTGGAATTATCTTGAGTTGAAGTGGATGTGAGTATTGAGGGATATTTTCGATTAGAAATGTCTCATCTACCACTATAATTTGAACTGTTGTAGCACGGTTGCACTTTAGAAATTCTGTATGACGACCCCTTGAACGTTGTCGATGTCACCAAAGATTAACTTAATGCAGCCCCGTGTAAAAAACCACCAACATGTCGTACCGTTTCTTAATATACGTGATCGACCTCGTATCATTCAACCTCAACAGCTTTCAAAAATACACTCGTTGCGAGTCATAGAGACTTTGATAAAACCGATATGGCTTCGTAGAGATTAATAGTTGAAGCACTTTATGTCAGACTAGGCAAACAACGTTATCAATATTATCATGATGGCTCATAATATGTATGAAGGTTTTGAAACAACAATGAGCAACAACAGACAACAATAATAACAAAAAAGTCACTATTCCTGTTACTAAGATTTCAGAAGAATTCTGAATAACTGGCTAGTCAAGCAATGTAACCGATCTCACCTTTTCGACATGACGAAGTTTATCAGAATACGATCTCATCAGAACGTTTTTTAGCATTACAGACATCTGATGGAATAAAAATTACCTAGTGTTGAGGTGAAATTTTTAAATATGTAAATGTTGTTTAGTACAGAGAGAAAAGTCTCGACGATCAATCGATATATAGACGAAAATGAACGATGAAATCGATCAATCGATATATAGACGAAATGAACAATAAAATCAATATAAGTATGGAGATTTTCTTTTATTGTCAATATTTAAAGGGAAATGATAGCAATGAGGAGAAAAAAGACCCAAAACGTTGATTATCAAAATGTAAAAGCATTCGTAATGCAAATTACAGTAATCTCAGAAGATAATCAATTTTACGTCATTTCTAATTCAGCGCAAAACCCAATCGTGTTTTTTTTTTTCGTTTTGAAAATAACAAAAATCAGGAAACGACTGTCAAAGCTTTTTTTTGCTCTTATGCTTTTTTCTCTATATCGGGAAAAAACCTCGTGCTTAGGTGATCAAGAGGTGAATGTAATTAGTAAGCATTAAAAAAAACGAGGAAAAAAAAACACCTAAGCCAACAATGAAACACTTAAGCTTGGCGTTAATCCGTAGAGAGTGTTGTGGAGAACTCAATTATGTAACTCCACAGTAGTCTGTGATTCCAGACAAACAACTATCGATAAATGTTCTGACGTCATTATTAATTTTCTCTCTGATAATTTATCTTTTTATGTATCATTTAACAATACATTAACAAATATCGATTCTATAGGAAAAAATACAATAATTTCCTGTAATGTCGTCATAAAATAGAGGAATTTTCATAAGGTAGATCAACAAAGAGAGTAAACGTGCAAAATCCCCTCTCAATAATCGGATTATTTTCATTGACAACAACAACAGAATGTAAATTTTCTTCCATGACTCGATCTATAGAATGACAGTAACCCACCGAAAAAAAATCTCTACGTCAATCCGAAAGCCATTTCTAATCATTACTTATTAACAGAGCTTATAATGATAACTGTTATTGAACGTTGACGGATGAGGTTAAGCTTAGGCTTAGGCTTATTCCCTTGGTCGAACATTAAACGGAAGGTTTGTTTCTATGGAGAAATCTAATAATACTGAAATACTAATCTTAATGATGCTACATAACCAATAATATCAAGCACTGAAATTATTTCAGAACCAAAATTTCTGGATAGAAAAGAAATTATTCATGTCAGAACTCAGAAACTCATCCTTATTATGATAAAGAGTGAAAAATTCTACTTTATTATTGTAAGAAGACTAAAAAATATCGAAATGATCCGATCTGCTTCAAATAGTATTTTTATAACTAGCATGATAAAGATAAGCCGCTCTGTAAGCTCCTATAGGACCCGCTAGGCAAAGGTGTTTCTTCAGGATATCGTGGAGGTGATTGAATACTAATGGTTTTCATAATGAGTTAAGATGACCATCATTTATTTATCAAGGGAGTGTTGGTGATTTTTTGAAGTGCCGATATGGTGATAACAGTTAACAAGCTATCAAGAAGTGGAAGGCTTGATTTGTTTTGTGGTGAATTCGAAGCTTCGAATACGTGAGGCATTTTTTGACACATCGGTGGAGGTATACGCGATCGATAAATTTAGAAGTTGACAAGAGGAATTTTTTTTACATGATATGATAACATGATTATCACGACTACTTCAATGGCATCAAAATCTATTGATCTGTTCGAAAATGATAAACGTAGAGCTTAACAAACACAATCAGAAAAGAACTTACACATTTCTAAAACTATCAGTATTTATAGAAATTTCTCTGTTCATGATGAAAATCTACTATTTTAAAATATAAAAATTAACATATTTAATAATTTAGAGCATAAAAATCAGAAAAGAAATTCAAATTGATTGCAGTTACAAATTTATAGGATACAAAATACCAAATCAGACTCGATATCGCAAAAGTATGGCCGGATTTGAGTCTCGCCTGAGGCTTCGAATTTCGCGACTGACTCAAAAGCTGGAGATATCAGTATTATACCATTGTAACGTATCATAGCTGATAGTTAGCAAAAATCGATAAAATTTCATAAAAGAGAGATTCTTGTAAAAAAAAAATGTAGTTGTTCTTTTTGCATGAAGATGACTAAATAAGTTATTCACCTAATGAACAGCAATTTAACAAATGTTGATTTTATCGAATATAAAATATTCGTAAAAGTTGCAAAAGTCAGTATCCTCAAAATTGAGTTTTCTACTTTTCTTTGAGTTTTCATAATTTTTATGTTCATGGTAGCACTAGTTCATAGAAGTAAGCAACCATATTGAAATAAAAAAACAATGAAAGAAAAGTTACATTTCACCACGACATCAATGAGTCAAATATGACACGAATTATTTGACCTATGAAGTGGAAAAACTTCATATATCATACAGTATACATTATGTGACAAGTGTCTTTTACTTGCTGTCGACAATCAACTAATGATATGTTATAATGGTATGATATCAATATCTGACGTGGTTGAGGTATTTACAAACCTCGAATCCTCAGTCGAGAATCGAATTCGCTTCTCGCGAATTCACTCTGGTGCGTCAAACATTTATCGTGTATGCAATCAACAACTGAAAACACTAAAGCGCATCCATAGATTCCCTTCATGTCCAGTGCGTTCTGAATACTGAATAATACGAAATTGAACAAGTTATTTTGTTAAGCAGTTACTCTTTCATTTGAGTGCTTCACATATTCTTTTCTACCTCAAACTCAAAGTGACAAGTTTTTCGATTAACTCAACATCATGAAGGATATGAGAATACCTTTATGACCTCCTAGAGTAGGTAGAAAACAAATGAACGTATAAAAATTAAGGATTGACAGAGGTTTTGGTTGAAGCTTTTCGTTTGAAGATATTGAAAACTACGAACAACTATCGAGTAATTCACCCGCTGTACAGCTGAAATTTTCAGTTTACTTCATCAAATATTCAAATAAAACACGAAACTTCTTTAGAGAATCCTACGTTGCTTATCCTCCTCATTGAAACTCTTTGCCTAATTGATATCATAACATAAAAAATATTATGAAGTACTTTTTTTTGTGAGGAAAAAATCCTCGTCGTTATAGAATGAAATTAGTTGCTTTTTTTAATCTGTATTGAATCATTGGAAGTGAAATTCTGAATGTCAACATTTCTGCGAGTTTTTCTATTTGAACAGATTGACAGTCGTACAAACATGGAAATCATCTGATAATTTAATCGATCGACTGGGAAATTGTTTCTGTTCAGATCAACAAACAAACAAATAACACCAATCGATAGGCATTTTTTCTGCGCCAAATCATTCATATGATGTAGAAGCCGTTATTGAAATGCTAGAAAGTTTCAAAAATAACAAGTCATTTGATGTAACTTGTTTTTTTCAGTCGTTCTATACACAAACAAATCTTCTCCACGACTACAAAATGCGTTGAAAGCAGATAAGCATTCTAAATCTGTAAGAGAGGCGAGAAAATGCCCTCCGGCAAGGTAATATGTTGCTGTTTTGATTTGATCGGTTTTCTTCGAACGATTAATAAAACTTGTTGTAAAATTGATAGAATGATTTCTATGTACTAATTAGTTTCCAGAATATTCAGGATTGACAGAACCCAATAACGAACAACGACGTATTCGTTTAAAATCAATCGATCGATAACATGTCGTTGAAAAAACTGACGAACGATATCATAAAATTTCTTTTGAAATTCTCTAAAGGTAGAAATATTGCTACGCTTTTTAGGTGATACAAAAATCCATCACCTAAAAAGTTGTTTACAAGGCGTGTATTATAAATAATTATTAGATTACATATAGCCTTTTTCAAATATTCGGCATAACATTATGTCATCGAAAAATACAAAGCATTTAAAACATCGTGACGTTTTCATTTCATTCTAATAATCGATAAATTTTATTTTTTTCACTCATATAGGAAAACATCTGGAAAAGTGAAGTGAAGCTCTCAGAACATAACGAAGAAGGTAAAAGCGTAGACGACCAGACACAGTGAATTCAGCGTAATTTCATGGATTCTCCGCGTCTCTGACCTCTTGGATTCAAAAAGTGTCCATGTAAATCACGTTACTTTTATGATTTTCACTAATTCTATTTTCGATTGTCAAAGTTTTCTCCTCACCTTTCAGCTTTTACAAAAAAAAAAGAGTAGCTTCATTCATGATCATTATCATTAAAAAATGTGAACTTTGAGTTAAAAGGTCGGATATGTTGAAAATTCTGAAAATTAGCGTATTGATTCAATCAGTGGAAGACATGAAAACTATATACTTGTTGCGTTGAGTTGGCTGCAAAACGCAGAACCTCAGACGTGACTCAAATTTGAACCTAAGGATGGCCGGTTGAGGTTGCTACGGATTGCAAGAAGTCCTCAGTCTGCCATCACTCAATGCTTTACTAATTCCTTAGCGAGTATTTCATCAGCAATCGCCCGTTACCGGCGTTTGATCCGATAAGCCGATAGCGGCATTACGTCCAGTTAAGGTGATAATCACGAGGTAGCGAAATTTGTCAAATAATATGAATATGATTAGATGTAGACATCATTATAATCTATTTGATAGGAAATAAGTGAAATGGCACTGAGGTATCGAACTTGTCGTTGTCACTCGTAGAAAGCTTAAAATGAAAATAAAAAAAGCCATCAGAGTCATGTATGTGTTTCATTGAAATTTAAATAATACGAAATAGTAAGAAATATTAAGGGCCTCAGTAGTGTAATGGAT
>KN716727.1:54420-68865 GCA_000816705.1 Dictyocaulus viviparus | reverse complement strand
CCACGTAGCCTCGCGACTAACCGGCTTGAGATCCCTCAGCGAGGGAGATCCGTGGCAGAATGAAATATAAAGTAAGAAAAACACTGATTACCTCAAGTTCTCAACTCATCGAGATTAAATTTATTTGAAAACAGGAACAGTGCGAACAAATATTGATTTGTTTCCTCACCTGATAAATGGAAAGATAAGGAAGCCGCAAGTTAATAATTGGTGATCTACATCGTTCATACGTGAAGAGAGCCTTAATTGAAAATAACTTTGTTCAGAAGAAGTTTTGAAAAATTAAACCGAAGAATTTTTCGATATAACTACTTAATGCATCAGATTTTAAAAATACACAAAATTATGACGGAAATTTAAAATTGATGAAGGAGACGAGCCAATAAAGAGCAGAAAGGTCCGAAACACTAGTAGATCAAGACCTCTTTTTGCTCTGCACTTTACTCTATACGCCCCTACCGTTCTGCCTTCTTTCAAATATCAAGAAAAAGCAAAATGGATAGACCAGAATCAAACTAACAATGAGGATCGAGAAGGCCTGAGTTATGTTAGCAGCTTTTACTAGTCGTAGAAAATGATTCTGCAAGGGTTCTCCATTTTTCTAATATCTGTTCGATTCCATGTCACTACTTTTCGAGGATGAGAAAGCAATAATGAGTGAAATGACCCCACCTCTTAAGCATTAGATCGAAACAGTTAGAGAGCACGTTAAAATCAGACTGAAATTCATAATAGAAAAAAAAATACTAGTCTATTTCGAATTTATTCTAATGCTAATTATTCTTCAACTTTTATTTTTGGAAAGAATATCTTTCATTGACAAATTTCGTACTAGTCAACAATCTGTTCTGTTGAAATTGCTGAAGATGATTGCTTCATGCAGATGAAGCAGAAAGAAAGTTATGATGACTGTTAGGTGGTACACTGCGGGTTCAGGACTTTTCGGTTCCTCGAATCCGAGTAGAAGCAGTACTGTGGGAAATTGCATATAACAAACCGGTGGGACGCTACGAAAATTTTTCGTTCTGGTCATTGAAACTCTCTTCACGATGGTACGCAAGCATACAACACAGTCGCAGAAGCTGCAAAGGTTGGACGAGTTCTACTATTTTATTTTACTTAGTATGCCTAACTCGTCGGAACATTCATTTGTTAACTATCAATTTATTAAATACCTCAATAAGGTTCATAGCACTCAAGCACGTTTTTACTTGCAGAAATCGAAAATCTGACACAATACGAGTTAGTATGTACGCTTTATATTGGCAAATTATATAAATTATTATAATTATTAACTCTTGACATATTTTATTTCAAACCTGGTTACACCATTTTCAAAATACGATTATCAAAAAATGAAATTAACTATAAAATAAGTTATGAATTGAACAATAGAATATTTAAAGCTTACATTAAACGTGCCTTCTCTATTTGCTTTCTCCTTGAACTCGTCGTCGTAGTTGATTAACATGAAGATAATGAACAGAATTGTAGTTGCAATACAACAACCGTAATGAACTGAATGCCAACCCAAATTGCTCCACGAAAGTAGCGAAAAGATTGGAAAACCAAAAAACGCCGCCATCTGTATGTAATTTTAGTATGCATACTTTTTTTTTCTTCGAACATATTAAGTTTTTATTTTAAACATATTGATCGGAATGATCTAATGAAATTTTGGTTTTACAGCACTAAAGCTTCAGAATCGCTCATGTCGTTCGTTTCTCACATTCCTTTAAATGAGTTCGTTCGTCTTTCATCGTTAGAATAAGTGACCTTCCTCAAGAGGAATTTTTTTTCAGCAAAAATGAGGCTCCACGTTTTCAGGTAGCGCCACGTTATCTCGTTGAACACAAATGTGTAAGCGCATCCCGCAAGAGGGTTTGATCTACAGCAAAGCTTTCAATTGTATTATGAGCTTCATTTTCAAGTCACAAGCAACAATTAAATTATGTTGCTTGGTGGGTTCTACAACAAGCTAACCTCACAATGAAATGAGGTAAATTTTCATTACTCTTTATGTGGGACCTGTAAGTGATATTCAGTAGAATAAAATATGTGATGCGGTAATCAATTTGAGAGCTTGAGGTATAACAGAATATCATTGTCATAGTTTTTACGAATCTCATTGTAAGATATTTGCGAAATTCTTCACTATTAATACATTTTCTTAGTGATATTTAGACTTTATAAGGCATGATCACCGCTGGATTTCGTTAATGTGCTATGATTTACCTCAAAAAGTAAGTGACTTTATAAAATCTGAGTTGAGCACGCTTTTCATCGACTAACTTCTCTTTCATTGTTGTTGAAAACAGGTTACGGTAGGTTGTGATGTGTTGTTGATGCGATATTGTTTAACTCTATTTATAATCTCCTATTATTTGTTTACAATGGAGCCAGGTTTAAGTTATTTCAAATCGCAGTGCTGTAAAAACTTGTCGGTGAAGATGTCGAGATCAAATGAATGCTATTGATCGAATTCAATATCAACGGATGAATGCCAATCGATTAAGACGGTAAGATTGATTGATCGGTTCATTTTCTGTTGTTCTCAGAATGAGAAATTTTACATTACTGACTTGAATGTATGTAAAAACGATAGTTGGAACAGCAATGTGATTCATTGGAATGAACAACGCCATTTTGCATAGATATGGTAAAAATGACGCCAAAGAGAAACCTAAAAACGAACAATTTATAAGAATTAGGCTTAAGTTTGTGCTGCTTAGCCCTTAGGGCAACTCATTACAATTTATAGATGAGTAATGACGTAATATCGTAACATGTAGTTTGTAAAATGTGCGGAACTATTGTTAAGCATAATGAATGATTGATGAATGATGTTTTTCGATTATAACATACCTTGAAGAATACGAATGACGATTGCAAGAAGAAATGTTCTAGCCGAGGTACAAAGAGGTACTAACATTGAGGGAATAAGAGAAAGAACAGCACACATCACAAAGCAACGTCTATAAAGCATAATAATAATGTAAATAAAAATCCGAATATCATATTGAACGAGTATAGTGAATACGTTACCATTGAAACTATATATTTCGCCAATATGAGAAATGAGTTACTAATTGATCTCCTCAATAGTGTGATCTGTATCATGAGAAACAGAATCAGAAATAACAAACAGAATTACGACAGTTATTCGTTGATGACGAGATTGCCATGATGACTATATAAGTACTGAATGTCAGTTGTAAAATGTATGTTTAAATTCTGTTCGAATATTCCTCCTTGAGGGATATCGTGCCGGTTGGTCGCGAAGCTACGCGTGGCGCCGGTGGTGAATAATAGGCTCATCGCGTGTATACCGTAGTCGATTGGAGTTGATTAATTGGAGTTACCCATCACATTGAGTGTATTACCCAGTAGTTGAGTTGCATGATATCGCTCAAATCGGTATGTCAAACAAAATTTTAAAATGCAGTATATGTGTTTGAGGTAAACGTTAAGAAGCTGTATACTAAGCTGTCATAGATTTCAGGATCGTGAGCTAAGTTGCGCTAGTGTCACCACGTATGTAGAAGACCATCATGGTTATCAGCAATCGTGCTAGAAAGAAACGATTACAAGTTACTGGCGCATGCACTACGCGTCAACTCGTGCCATACAAACAACCATTTAAGTAATTTGCCTCATTCCGAAACCAAAAAAAAGCAGTGCTGAACTGATTGTGGTTTGTGATAACAAACTCATGACGTCATGACATAGTTTAAGAAATCTCGAATAATCATTCACGAATAATTTATCATCAGTGAAATGTAGTACAGTCATCAACGACGTCTTCATTGAAATAAGAAATATAGATTCATCACAGATCTTGAGTTATAGGTCATAGTTGTTTTTTCTCACAATCCTTTTTTGACATACTCATTTTGGAAAAAATCGATAAGTATCGATTAGTTAATTAGTAGGCGAGTGTCATACAAACCTGAATCCCATTTGATTATAAGCGACAGCGATCGGAAACCACGAAATCAAACCACCTAACGGTGCCACGGATATTAACGCCTCTTTTTGTGGATTCGACAAAAATCGGTGCTTCTGAATAGTGACCTTCACTCGTGACTCATTTATTTCGCGAACACCATACTCGTTGTAAACTGAAACTATCACGTTTATGTGAAGAACGTTACAATAGATCAAATGCTTACGACAAAGACTCACAGTCTGCTGCCGATCCGTTACCGTAACTATGTAATTGAGTGATGGTCAAATGATAGGTGAGTATATTGGAGTATAAGACAGCCATACAAAATGTACAAAGAAGAATGAAAAATAACGGAATCTGTAACGGTTTGGTTTTTTTTAATGAGAAGAATCTTCTAATTCTTTGAGAAAAGGAGTTCTTTCCCTCAAAATTTATTGATTTTTACCTCGCCTATATAATCAAGATCGGTTCAAACAAATTTTAAAAGTGTCGAATTATTATTGGTTTTAGAAGTTGGGATAAGAAAAGGTGGTTCCGCTGACCGATGACTCAACTTATCGAAGAATAACTTATTACGAATGTTTGCTAAGATCAAATTTAGACTCTCTATTTTTTCTGAGTGACACCCCGATAAATCTACCATCATCTGAGTTCTTTTGATCTACTATTATTAATAACCCTTACTAAGGATGAGCGTCCTTATCGCATAAATCGTCTAGAACCGTCTTTCTTTCCACGTCTATTGCGAGCAAATGAAAAGTCAATTTGTTGACTGTACCCTTTCGATAAAAATGAACTTGGTTGGCTTTTGATGAGGTCGATTGACGTTGAGGTATAAATCGTTTTGGATACATAATGAAGCTGAAGAAGCTACACATAAAGCTAAACACGTTACATGCAATATAGTTGAGGGCCATTCAGAAAGATGATGAAAAGTATGTTGACAACACCAGTAAAAACGCAACACTTTAGAAATGTTGTGCCCCTAATATGATAATCTGATGTTCCTAACCACTTTTTGACTCGGTCCTCTATTTGCATGACTTCACCTCATCTGATACGATTTTATTGTGTATGCAACAAGCAATGGTTTATTTATGATGTGATCGACTTCTGAAGACCACATTTATTTTAAATAAACGAGAATAATAGAATTGAATATTCAAAAGTATTGAGATATGAGGAGAGAGTCCAATCGAGTTACATGCTTCCTCAGTACAATAACAGAAGAAATCATGTACGGTTATAATAAATATCTCAAAAATGCACGTTAATTACAAGCAGTAACCCTTCTTTTGAGTTATATCTAATTTAAAAATTTCTCTTTAATTTCTTTTTGAAGCATTAGTGAAACAGTATGAAACAGAATGCACTTTACATTGAGGAAATGAGGAAGCTTTTGTTTTAACGTTATATCGACTACACATCAGACATGAGCTTATTCTAATGATAACACATCGCAAGATTATGAAAAGATTGGTCTGCACTGCTTAAATATATTCCATATTCACGAAAATTAAAGAATCAAAGCTTCAAATCGTTTGCTAATTAGTGGCGAGGAAAAATTGAGTCAAAGCTTACCGTGTTTGTTGTAGTTTCACTGTCATCTGTCGATGGTCGATTAGTATCAGAGATTTTAGCCATTGTAGATTGGCGATATAAACTCCGTACAATGGTTGTTGTCGATAAGAAAAATTCAACACAATGATGATTGTGTTTTTTCGTCGAAAATCGTTGTGCTCGATTTCATATGCAAATCCGATTGCGGTCGATCGGATTTCATTGACGATGAAGTGTGTTATGACGATGACAAACATCCGTCGAAAAATATGACAACACGATGCGAACTGTTCAACTGTTCCATTATTCAGACGATGGTACTGCTCAGTCATAAACAGTACATAACATAACTTAACACAGAACATTTAGTACTTGTCAGTAAAAAATGATCACCATCAGCACTACTTATAATACAATCAGATCAATTTTCAACAACAGTACATAACTTGGCAGAACACAGTACATTCCTGTAAAAAATGATCATCTTCAACATTACTTATGATACGATCAAATCAATTTTCAAAATAAACATCATCGATCCACTCAAGGTATTCCATGAGTACTGCCAGTGGTTCTGTACCGGCAGTACAACAATTACCAATTTCTAGGCAAATTTTTGTACAATGTTGAAAAGTTGCACTGGACATGAAGATATTGCCTATGGGTATATCATAGAGTTACAATATAAACATGGAATGGCGACGCATAGTAGAATATTGGTGGATGAATTCATTTCCAGATTCGGATATTACTAATTGTTTGCAATTCCACAAAACAAAATGTTTGTAAATTAGGCTTATATTCTGAATAAGAACAATTATAAACATGTAAACAAAGTAGAATAAGTTAGATTTAACTCATAGAATGATGTTTGAGGTTATGACTGACACTTAAAAGATAAAGTGCTTACGTATCTCACAATTTAAGGTTACATATCAGATGGTATAAGTTTCCATTTATATTTGAAGAGTTTTTTAACTCTCTACTTCAGTAATTCAAAGGAATAACCGTTCTTAAAAGAACCCGTCATATTTTCTTTTCTATACTGATGATAGTACTGATGCTACTGGTACTGAAGAGCACAAAGTGGAAAAAAGAGCTGTAGGATAGTGGGTACGTTGAGAAGAAGAAGCTTTGTGAGTGTTGAGTGGATTGATGTAAAGAGAGCAGAACGAAAGTATTGAATGAATATTGAGGAAGACTGATGGAGTATATGTTTGTCTTTAACTCAATCGTAAGATCAATAAACATATGAGTCCAAATATAGTAATGTTGCAAAAACTTCACTGATCCGTTAGGAGTACTTCCTTCTGCACTTTTCACAACACACTCATAGCACTTTCTATTGGAGTGGTAGAAAGGAGTAACAAATTCTGAACGTATGCAGAGGTTCGCTCACGATACTAACTCTACGCCTTTCTGATTATTCATTTTATAATGAGTGAGTGTATATGAAAATATAATAAGCACTCATAATTATCAATTATAAACAGAATAGTAGTTAAGGAAAGAGAGTGGTGATAAAATTTGAGGAAGAAAGGCACAAAATAATGTGGAAGAATAAACGCCTGCTATCGATGACGTCAAAGTTTAAAGAATACTTTTCTCACTATTCATCGAATCACTCATGACGTTACCACCTGAATTAACAATTGTGACCACACGTGGCTTTTGCTTAGATGATGACGAACTGAAAACTGAGAGATTTGAAAGGTTGTCAGGATAGAAGCAGATAATAATAAAGATAAGTCGGATAGTACGATGCACTTACTCGACGATCATTGAAGATTTCAAATGGCGACATAATGTCCGTTGATCTTTGATCTCTTCAAATTCCTCAAAATCATGCCAATGCCGATCGCGAAACTCTTTCCATAGCGCTTTTGTGAGGTGAACGACGACAATGTCGCCAGCATGATTGGCCATCATTCGCAAAATGAACACCTTTGAATATTTATTCTTAGTGGAAGAAAAGCTAGACTAGCAACTGTCTTAATTTTTTGTCTCGATAAGATGTCTGACGTTGTCACTCACAGAATTGAGTTCTTATTGCTTTCAATCTGGTACACTTTAATCAATTAATTGATCGATACATATATACTGCACTATTGGCTTACGAGTGGGAAAGCTGAATTTATCTTTCACATACTTTTTTTTCAGTTAATCTAATGAATCTCATATTCGACCAAAACAGTTGTCACATTATCATTATCGTTCAAAAACGATTTTGAGCGAGTCAAATGAGTTACTTTGGAAACCAGTTCCTTTTTTTTCGTTTTTCAGTGTCTCGTGACGCTTTCAGTGCAAGTGTGTTATATGAAATGTCATATGTTAATATACGGTACCCAATACGACCTCATACACGAGTTCGTCGGGAATTAATTACAAGAGTTTTCTATAATTTTTTCCGTTATGCTAATTTCTTTGGTATTTAGAGTTAAGGTTATTGCTGGAGTGTTGTCATATGTTGAAGAATTTATTGTAGCCTTAGTTAGGGGGTATAATAGGACCCGATAATTGGTGGTTAATAGGTTTTGAACTCCTCATTCACTGACCAGTCGCGATTGACTGCTCAACTCTTCAGTAAAATGAGGAAAGTTTGTCAATCGATACTGATCACACGAATGTCATGCGGCAGTTTGGATCGACGAGACCACTATCACTCCTACTAGATCAAGTCTTAGAAAATTGCATAAAAACTCATGTTGTAAATAAATCTATGCACTTTCCTATCTATAAAGAAAAGATTTGTTCGAAAATTGACTACAGATGGCTGGGAATTCGATAAGATAAAATCAATATACGAAAATGTCATTGATTGAAAATCGATAGGTATATTCTTATCATTGGCTTAGTTTTTCAAACTACATTTCTTTTGTACAGTTCTAGTTTTTTTTTCCCAATATTGGAGTCTTTTTGATTTTTCTAGTCAGTTTATCTATCCATTTTCCGCCACTACCAAGATTCTAGTAAAATGATTTGCGTCGGTCAAATGTTATCACTTTATCACTCTTCCGGATGATCATGATAGTAGTTTATTTACCTCGGATTTGATTTCATCTGAAGTTTACGAATCGAACTACTACCAGACCTGCGTAATGCTACAGCATCTCCAGCGTTACCGTTACCCACAATGCAATTGTATGATTTTCATAATGTAATAGAACGACTTACTCCGTCAGATTTTAGAAACTTGAAAACGAATTGATCCAGAAGATGTGGAGCAAACGGAAGCACCGAATAAACACGTTCGATTGGATTGCACTGTAATTAACTAGACTTCTATCCAAAATTCTAATAAGTCTTTTTTTTTCAGAATCAATAGAAGCGGAATATTTTTTCAGAATATTTTTATCTCATTTTGACTAGCCTCATCATTGGTAATTAACATTAAGTCATTTATTATTGCTCTTCACCCTCACAGAGGTTCAATACTCGATAGAAATAAACCAAACAATAGACGTCAAAAATGTCGAGTACTTTCGTTACATTATCACTTCAATGCGTAAGAAATTTCTTCAAATTTTCGCAATTTATGATAATATGAAGACACAACGTCACCTTTAAATATTTGATCTGTTTCTTTATATCACTTGAATGAGCGATTTGTAAAAATTTGAAAATGTAATCGATTCGCTCGGAGGGCAACAGTGTGTTGACCATCCAACACAACGTCGACAAACTAAAAATTATAGATGTCGATAAAATCAAATGAAATACACTAACGAAATGTCTTAGACAGAGCAACGTCGACGAAATTGTGCCTCAATTTTGAGGATAATCGTTCATAGCTTCCGCACAGATAATCTAGTAACCGATTTTGTTGATAAGCTTACAGGATGAAGAAAGCTTTCACATAAATTGGTTCATAGTAATGCTATTCTACTGTTGCGGTATAGATGTTCCTTAAGGGTATAAAGAAGCTCGAGCGAATGAGTCCATCGTTCTGATGTGCATGGTGATCTACCACCATACCTCTTTATCAGACGACACACATTCAAAATCGCGTCGTTGCTCAACTGATTTTGCACAAGGAACACTTTTCGAGCAGATCGATTCGAATATGAAAATTGCAAATCCTAAACTGGCATATTTTCACTTGGTCCCAATAGAATGTCCATCAGCTTCTCGCCATCTATTCCAGCTGTAGATTCACACAATTCAATCAGTTCAAAATAAAAAAATCAGTGGTGTTACACTTTTGCTGTTCATCCGATGATAAAAATGGAATTGAATCGTTGTCGTTTTCGTTAGACAGTGCTAATAAGAAAAATATTGCTAAATTACTGAAAAATTGCAGAAGGAAATCAGTGAGTGACGTCATCTCGTATAACATTTGGAAACCAATAATATAACAACTATGGGGAAAATTACTAAGAAAAACACGCTTAAATAGATAACGTTAAATCATCGGAGTTTTGGGGAGTTAAAAATGAGGTAAAGAATATTTACCTAGTGATAATAACAAGTAGCAGATACCAACACCAAAGAAATGCGAATACTTTCTCGTTGATAATGTTAATCAGTAGGGCGCATTGAACAGTATACCTGCAATGATATATTATTATCTTCAATAATAAAAAGAAAAATACTAAAGATTAAGTCATGAATTTAGCTTGAACTGGGATTTAACGCATTAAAAATGTACATAATTAATTACTGTAATGAGCCTTCAGGGGACAGAATAGTAGAGGTGCCAGTAACAGACAGGCTCGAATGAGTTCGCGGTGGCTCCCTAGGCGGACCAAGCTTGTTATTCTTCCGGAGTAGGTAAATGCGTACCAGAGATATTTGGGTAAGATAAGCAGTATCGACTTGGTAATGAACGGTCAACTCAAGTCACTGTATCGATCAAGCTCGCATTCAACGACCTCCTTTGAACGCGAATGCGTGAGCGCAGGCGCATATAGCCACAACGGATTGATTAGCGCCAAATCTTATCGTAAACTTCAAAATATCGAAACATTTGAATAGTTCATAACTACCTATTCAGGTTTGCCAAGTATCGTACTTCAAAGTCGCAAAGGGTAACACGAGGAAAATGTCCAGACTCAGTCCATGGCTTACCGTTTAACAAATCTTGCAGTACCTGCAACACACTATTCTCTTTGTCATTCTATGGATGAATGCATAACCTAACCTGAAAACCAAAAAATAGATACTCGTCGGATTTGAGGCACGCGTTAAGAATTACAAATTGAATGACGATATTAAGCGTATAGAGAAGTTTCGTTATGAGGTAGAGAGTAGAAACATAGTGACCAGAAAAAAGTCTGAAACAAATAGAAGAAATAAATAGAAAAAGTCTTTCTAGAAAATTTCATTCTGACACCTGTTGCATTTGAATCGAGCAATAAGACTTCGCTGTGGTACATCACCATTCGGTGATTGTAGATCAAGATTTTCAACAAAGAATGAGGACAAAGCATCGATTGCCTGGAATAGTTATTATTCCTGAATTCACTCAATAAATACTTTCTAGAAGAATGTAATCCATTTGTTCTATTGATTATAAAATAAGTACTGCCTTTTGACGCTCTGTTGGATCAACGACAGCCTGAGTGTCACACGCCACATTAATCAGATGTTGGATGTTCAAACCTTAAATGAGCATGACGTTAACAAAACGCCTGAGTAAATTCCTAACTGATCCTCATTAACTACTGCTAATAGAAAGGGCAATTTTACGACTTTTAGTTTGTGTTGCGATTCTTCTTAAGTATGATGTAATTGAAAAATAAAAAGTATATCACAGAAATTCAGTACAATCAGGAAGTACTATGCAGATATGAATTGAGCTCCGATGAAAACTGCACGGGGGATTGAATGCATATTTATTCAATCTTTACATTGACATATAGAACTTCATAGAACTCATGACTCATAGGAACTACTAGATCTGCTGCAGCAGTACGTGAAAAAAGGACAGCACTTCAGTTTTCTCCTCGTGCTTTACTACACCGTATACCCCTTGGTAGATCACTGTTTGGATAGTACCAATCAATGATCAACGTCAATTTTCTTGTGGTTTTCATATCATATTACTGTAAAGCTTAAGTATACTTTGATCATTGCAACATTGCTGTGAGGTTGATCACATGCACCACATGGTTTGGTGTCCATGAATAATTATGACGTCATGCTCTTTGGTGTTTATATTCTTATTATGATTCCATATATTATTCACCGCAGTTTCGTGCTTTCTATCTGCTTTTGCTTTATAGTGCCTTTGGCTTTCCCTCCAAATTCGGTCAAACAAATACTTGGATCGTCACAAAGTATCGTGCAGGATATCATCTTTATCATAGCAACGATAAGTGATTATCACTTTAACACAAACCAGATTGCCACGAGAGTAGCCTCCAAAACATACACGGCATTGAAAACATCAGTGCTTCGGCTATAAGTATAAACGGTACCCATTGATAGTAACCAATTTGTTTCTCTAAAACAAAATAAATTATCAGCTTCGAAAAATAATTAGGCACAGCGATACGAAATCAAACCATCTCTCGTCGTGTGATCGTCTGGAATGTTTTCGTACATCGGAACCCAATAAGTGTTCTGAATCCAACAATAGCTTTCGATATATTCCTCCATACTTTCGCGTGAATGAGGATTAACCCAACATTCTATTGGTGTACCTCCATACTGTAATGAGGAATATTAATGGTTGTTGTTTTCTCTAGCTATTGCACTTCTTCCTTGATTAAGGAATTCGAATCTTAATGACGTCATTTTAAAAAAATTTTCTTCATGTACTAATTAAGGATACCGTACTGCATTGCATGAAATCATATAAAACGTAAGATAAGATCCTTTGATGGTGATCAATCATTGTCGCAGGATGTGCCGCAGGACGCATTCGTCTTCAACATGATATCGTGAAGGCAATTAAATGGAAATTTGATCTATATAGTGAATTGAGTTGACCGCCTTTGAACAAGTAAATGCTGTTTATCTTACTCAGAATTTTCTGGTACCAATTTCCAGCCCCGGTGAGATAACGGGTTTGATAGGCCTGAGGCATGGTGCAGTAGTGGTGCTACAGTGATACGCAAGCACGAATCAGGTTCGTGGCACAATAAAACTCGCCATCCCTTCGGGATTGAAAAGTTGACAGGATAAATAGCTTTGACTCAATGAATAGAGGTCAACTCAAGTCACTGTATATTTCAGGGTCGTATTCAGTCACTCAACACGAATGCATAGGCGTATCCCGCAGCAGGGATTAATCAACGTCAATGCTTGTTTCATCTAGCATGTATGACGTCAGAGGCGTTATTTTAGTCGTTTTTGTTTTATCATGTAGACCATTGATCTACAGGATTCTCGCGGATTGAACTATTTTTTCATAGAACCAAATCATCGCAATTTATGCGATGAATGTATAATAACTTTTCAATTCTATGGAGTGATGGCAGTGTTATCGATTTGCATCGCTGATTTTACTTACCTGTTTAGCGCTAATGATAAGACAAGCAATACTCAGCATAATTGGAGTGTAGTAGTAGTTCAATCGGTCAATAACGTCGTCATCACCTCTTAACGATAAAGCGTTGATGAATGATCGTGCGAGGGTGGCGTGGAAGTACATGTCGGTCCTCGCTACACCCACCACTCCACCGCTAAAATCATCATATACAGAACGCCACTACTTATCGAGAGTGAAAGTGTTCTTCTGCAAAGTAGAAGAGGCAAAAATTTTTACATAATAGATGTCGTCTTCGATCAGAATCAATCCAAATCATTTCAATTCTGATTGTTTCTCAGTTGATAAGCCAAAAGCGATCATGCGAAAAGTTTCTTTATATATTCGTTATTGATTTTTAATAGATAGCAAAACGTTCTGCATATGAATACCTATGAAATTTTATGTTTCACTCCTATAAAGCACCAAATTTTATCATTGAGAAAAGTACTTATTATGAAAGATGAAATCCAATACGAAATATTCTTAACAGAATAATCACATCTTCATAGTACTTTAATTTTCTCTTAATCATCATGGATCGCATTGGCGCAGTGGTTTAGTGGTGAAAATGTCACAGTGACACGCAATAGCTCGTCATCCCACCGGCGTCGGTAAATTGGTATGGGTAAGATAGCTAGCGGTGACTTGATGAAGAGAGGTCAACTCAAGTCACTCTATAAACCAGGCTCGCATTCAGATAAATCAACGATATCACGTTGAACAAGTATGCGTAGGAGTATGTCGCCATAAGGGATTGATCAACGCTAAAGCTCATCAAATACGATAGCTTATAATGATCAATTGACGTATGTAATTCTACAACCTTTAGCTAATTTGAAAGGGAATCCGACTGGTCTTCACCTTCAATTCACCTTTGAGGAAAAAAAGAAAATTCATGAAACATCTTAGTCAATTAAAGTACAAGGAGGGAAAAAAACTCACTTTAATTCGTAGAGCTTCGGTTAATGTTTTTACAGATATTTAAGAACTCTGTCAAACACCATCTTATGTAAGGACTATAAGAGAGTCACAAATAAGTTGCTCAATGAGGTAGAGTCAAATGAGTGAAAGGATTGTTTGAACCATATGATTTTCAATGACATGTGAGTTCACTCGGAGTACTCAGAGTATTCTGTAGTCAAAAAAAGTTTCATCGAAGAAAAAAATAAACAAGAGAAACATTAGAACTAAAATTTTCATTATTTTGTATGATACTCAATAATTTTAGCAATTTTGTTTGTAACAATTTACTTTTTTATCGCATACATTAAGGAAATTTAAGCACGTTGAGTAAATTTTGTCAACACGGTACTATTTCAGTACTGCACTGAATATCGATTTTTTTTGGAATCATATTGACTAGTTGAGTGCAATTCATTCCTCCTCATTTCTCCTCAAAAATCTTTATTGAGTTCGTATTTATTTGCTTAAGTTAAGTCGCGCTCAGAAAGTAAAAGAAAGG